>JARYHS010008075.1:110534099-110677046 GCA_031002005.1 Vandiemenella viatica | reverse complement strand
ATAAATAAATAAAAAATAGAAAAAAAATAATAACTATAAAACTGGGGGGGGGGGAATATTTGGAAATATCAATTTAAGCGGCCACAGGCTAAACAGAAAAATTAATTTTATTATTTAAGCGATACCAAAAATCGCCGGAAATTTTTTTTTTATAAAAACAGTAAAGAATAAGAAATGTAGTGCTTGGTCACTACACCGACAATAAACTGAGCAGGCAGATAGTGAAAACGGTGAAAAAAGTGTGTATACTGAAACGCCGATTAAAAAAAAAAAAAAAAAAAAAAAAAAAAAGGGTGAGGTTAGTTAGAACGGCGCCGGCAGTATTGATACTAATTCCTGGAAACAGCTCTCTGATACCAACACCTATCGTCCACATGCCACAGATCCCACCTCTTCCATCTGCCTCGAAATTCGCTCCTTCCTGGACCTCCTAGGCCCCTTACAAGGTCTTTCTTCATAATCCTTATCCCTTCTCACCCCTCAAAATCCCCGCACACCTACTTTGTACCTTCTCCCCAAGATACACAAGGCTGGCAATCCGGGATGACCTATAGTTGCGGCCTATGGTTCCCCCACTGAACGAATTTCAGCCTTGGTGGATCAACACCTCCAACCTTTTGTGCAGAACCTTCCATCTTACATCAAAGACACACCACATTTTTTGGAACGTCTGTCAAAAGTCCCCAGTCCTCTACCACCAGACTCCCTCCTCGTTTCAATTGACGTAACCTCCTTGTACACCAATATTCCCCACCTTGAAGGCCTCAGTTCCCTTCAGCACTTCTTGGATATGCGCCCTCCAAACAGTCTTCCCAGAACATCCTTTCTCATATCCCTTGCCAACTTTATCCTCTCCAAAAACTATTTCTCCTTCAACTCCCAGATTTACCACCAGATACGCGGCACTGCCATGGGTACCCGCATGGCCCCGTCCTATGCTAACCTTTTCCTGGGCCGTCTGGAAAATATTTTTCTGAAGAATTCTCCCCTCAGTCCCCTCGTGTGGTTCAGATACATAGATGATATATTTATGATCTGGACCCACGGGGAGGACCACCTCCTAGACTTCCTCAACTCATTAAATGATAATCACTCCATCAATTTCACATGGTCATATTCCCACACCTGTATCACCTTCCTTGAAGTAGATATCACCCTACGACAGGGGACCCTCCATACCTCAGTACACATTAAACCGACCAATTTACAACAATACCTACACTTTGACAGTTGTCACCCCTTCCACATTAAACGTTCCCTCCCATACAGCCTTGCAATCCGTGGCAGACGCATCTGTTCTGATCATGAATCAATCTCCAGTTACTCCCAAAAACTATCCCAAGCCCTTGTTTCCCGCCAATACCCCCATGATCTGGTGGAAAAAACAAATTTCCCGTGCCATCACCCACAACCCTCGTTCTGCACCTCCTAAAGCTGACCGTGGTCCAACACTTGTCACCCAGTTCTTTCCTGGCCTGGAATCTGTCAACCAGATACTCCGCCGTGGGCATGATTTCTTACGTTCCTTCCCTGAAATGCGTCTCCTCCTTCCCAAAATCCTACCCACTGCTCCCCGCACTTGCTTCAGCAGACCGCCCAATCTGTACAACATCTTGGTCCACAAGTATTTACCTGCCGACTCCCCTAGACCTCCACAGGGATCTTTCCCGTGTAACAGACCCCGCTGTAAAACTTGCAACATGCACCCTGCCACCACTACTTACTCTAATCCTGTCACAGGCGAATCTTTCCCTATAATTGGACATGCCACATGTGCTACCACTCACCTTATTTACCAACTCACCTGCATCCACTGCACTGCCTCTTACATTGGTCTCACCACTCAACAACTTTCCTACAGAATGAATGGCCACAGGCAAACAGTTTATACTTCCAACCCAGACCATCCCGTGGCAATTCATGCGAACTTCCATAATTCAAACAACCTCAACACCTGTTTCACAGTCAGAGCTATTAGAGTTTTTCCAAATACCACCACCCCTTCAGAACTCCGCAGATGGGAACTAGCTTATCAACATATCCTTGACACCAGACACACCCCTGGCCTAAACCTACGTTAAACCTGTCACTTGCCATTTCATTTTACAGTCGGTTATTTATTTATTTATTTATTATTATTATTTTTTTATTTTTTTTTTGTATATATATATATATATGTTTTAAATTCTTCTATCTCCCTTTATTTTCAATTATAACTTTTTGAACTAAGCTGCACAGAGATTATATTGATTTGTTTCACTTTTATCGCTGGTCAAGCCTATTTACCCCCCCCCCCCCCCTTCTTCCACTACCACGCATTTTCCGCCTGTGCTTCATTCATGTGGCGGGCTCGGATGTGACCACATCTTTCCCCCTGCCATATGTCTCGCCTCCTACATGAATAGGACTTAAGTCGAAATATTGTGTAATTCTTTTGTTTTTGTGTTTTTACGTGTCTCGCCCTCCTGCCTTCATCTGTGGTAAGTGACGGGTAACTGTTTATTTTCCCTATCCTATCTTATTTTCAGTGCCTCGCGGCAGTTTCTTTGTTTCCTTTATCCATGTACACATTAACATGCTTAAGTTTTGGATAACTTAGGCTAAGATCCGATTTTTTACGAATTACATATCAGATCTTCTAAACTTTTCAGTCTCTGGTACAGAGTAAACTCCTGACGATAAGGAGGATGTTGCAGATGCAATCTTTGGAATTTTTTATATTTATATATATATATATATTCTTGAAGATACCAGATTTTGTTTTCAGAGAGAGGTCATTTCCAATTAAGCCCTTGAACATCACACGTACTTAAGGCATTTTTATTGCCTTTCTTTTGTTATGAACCCAGGAAAAAATTGTTTTTCATTTTAAACAATCATATATGTTTGTTTAACTTGTATGTTTACATTCAAAGCAATTGCTGTATTTTCCGAGTCTGATTTTTGTGATATGAGATCCTCTAGATTATTAATACTATCATCAGAGTCATGCAATGACATGTCATCTCCATCTTCTGTCAATGTCTCTTCTTCTTCCTTTAGTTTTCTTTCCAACCTTTTAATGATTTCTTTCCTTTTCTTCAAATTTTCACCCTTCTTTTTCTTGGCTTCTCATCATTCATTTCTTTGCTTTCTGTTTTAACCCTTTCTGCTTCATGAATTTCTTGCCATTTTTTATGTCATTGCAAAACATATTTTTCTTTGTTGGTAATAAAGGATTGGTGTCAAGCAACATGCAAGGCACCTCGCGTATTAGCGATAATTCTGAGTCCTGGTGGAACGATTCAATGCGGCGTGTTTAAGTTCGTGATTAAATGTTCCTATTACTACAGGTTCAATTTTGTCCGGTCGCCAGTGGGGATTTCACAACTAATACTAAGAATTAAAGTTATTCACAAAACTAATCACTTGAAGCAGCACATGGTGGCAGCTATACTACTAAAATGAGTAGGAATTACTACCATACAAATCACAAAAGTTTGCATTCAACACACAACTTTATTATCTGGAGAAACACGAAAATACACTGCCGAAGTATCCACCAGTTACAGTGACCCGTGTAATCGAACTTCCATCACCAAAGTTTGCAGGATTCGAACCGAGTAGGCGAAAATAGTATGCGGTGCCGCTATCACAATAATTAGAAAGTTCGGAGCACTGTCCTCGTCCGCGTACACTGAACACTCCGAATAATACTTGAAATTACAGTACACGTTAGTTGCACCGTTACGAACACTTTTAGATTATCGTTCCCGCGGTATTGTCTGGTACAGTCGGCAACTCCCGCTATTAGGTCCACACGGTATTGCCGCGTACTTTAGACTGTCGCCATATTGTTTAGACTCCGTCAAAGATATCCCCACTCACAGATACTCCTCTTGATCTGTGTTAGTTCGATGGTATCGTTACACCCCCCTCGTTGACTTTTATGGCGCAAGGTACGGTTGACAAACTCGTATCCTTTCACCAGACTCAACCTTACTGACATTTGAGAATTTTTCAAACCCTAAAAAAAATCTGGTGGTACAAAAATGGGTATATCATTACAACAAAACCATCAGACCAAATATAACATTGAAGAAAACATCAAACACAAGGTTAAACCTCACCAAAACACAAGGTTAAACCTCACCAAAACACACCAGTCTCTTTGAGTATACACAACTAGGACATGACAATAAACACAAATGAAGACAAATTTGGAAATTATTAGGAAGTCATCCAGTTTCCTCAGGAAACACCGTGCAGTCACTTTCCTTCTCACAAATCACACAGGATACATTGATTACAATTTCCCACCTCGGGACCACACTCCTATGATTCACAAACTGACAGTACTGAAATCGCTCTCCCACTCGAAGTCAGTCAAATCGGTAGGAAAATCCTCTCCATGCTCACCTTCCCCTTTTGTGAAACCTTCTTCATTTTGAGAAAGAAGCAAGCTAAATTAATCAAAAAGTCAATCATGCCACATAGACAACACTAACCCGAAAATGTGCAAATGCGGGAAGCATGGTGGTACCAAGAGGCGAGCCCTTTTACTCTATTGTTTGACTCCCCCCACCACCTTGTGTCTCCGCACACCGATAGGGTTTGAGTGACACGACATTGAAAGTGCCCTTCAATCTCCCGTCACTAGGGTATTCCAAAACAAAAGCATTTTCTCGGGGACTACCCGCAATCTGGTACGGTCCCTCATACAAGAACTGAAATTTCTTGATTTCGCTCCTCTCGCTTGATGACTTGAAGTGCGTCTGCAGAAGCACTAGATCTCCCTCTGCATACGACCTTCGCCCACCCTTTTTATCATGTCTCTCCTTCCTCTTCTCGGCCTTACGACAGAGGTTTTCCTTCGCCAGCTTAAGTCGTTCCCTGTAATCCACCCCATTGCTAGGCGGGAATTCTATCACTTGGGTAATAAACCGCGGTGGAGGTTTCAGGACATCAACTCATAGGGCACTAAACCAGTGGAATCGTGTGGCAAACAATTCAAAACTTCCTCCGCTCTCTCCACCTGTGTAGCCCAACTCTTATGTTTATCATGACAGTATTTGTGGAACCGGCAGCCAATTTCCCGCAGAGCCCGTTCCACTCGATTTCCCTGTGGGTGGTAGAATGACGTCTTCAGTACTATGATCCCCTCTCTTTCCAGTCGCTTCGTCCATTTTGCGCTACTAAACTGCGGAGCATTGTCCGACGGTATTTTCTTCGGCTTACCAATTTGCGGGATAAACTCTCCCACTATCTTATCCGCTAGCACTTTCGCAGACGCTTTCTTAATTGGGTAAAGCTTTAGGTATTTTGAAAACGCGTCCATAACCACAAAGATCTGAGTGACACCTCCCCTGGACCTGGGCAATGGTCCGAACACATCCAAAGCCACCAATTCCCCTACATCATCTGGCAGGATGCTCTTCATCTCCCCCGCTCTAGCAACGTTGTCTATTTTAACTCGCTGACAAAGATCGCAAGACGACTGTAACCGCGTGATTCTCCTAGGCATATTGCTGAAGTAGTAGTGTTCTTTCATGACCCTCCAACATTTGTTAGGACCATAGTGGCCATAACTATGATGGTGATGAGCGATAAACAGTTCGACACAGACCTCAGGCAACCACAGCTTCCACTTGTTATCCTCCTCCGAATTGCGCCTTATGAACGAGGTAAAACTTCTCAAGTCTAGTCTTATGTTCGGGATGCGTTAAGTTTTCTTTTACCAGCTTAATGGTCTCGTCACCCTCCTGCAACTCAACCATATTTTTTAAACATCCTCGGACTTCCGCTTCTTGTGGGACACCCCTGATAAAGTTAAGGAACGCCTTGTCTTCCGATTCAATCGATTCCGTCTCTTGGTCTAACCCTATGGTCAACCTCGAGAGACAATCTGCTACTTCATTACTGCTCCCTGGCTGGTATCGAATTTCAAAATCGAACTCCTGCATCAATAAGGCCCATCTCATTAATCTACCATGTACCGGCCTGCAAGTCATCAGGAAGGATAGTGCCTTATGATCGGAATACACTGTGGTCTTCCTACCCAGGAACTTCTGAAATGCCCACACAATGGCTATACACTCCTTTTCGCTAACTGAATACCTCCGCTCGTGCCGCCCCAACATTCTACTCGCGAAGGCAATAGTTCGGTGCTCCAATTTCCCTTCTATTCCTACCTCCTGGAAAACCTCGGCCCACAGACCATACTGAGAACTGTCTGTTGCTAGACATACATCTAAATCCCAATCCGGGTGTGACAGTACGACATGCTTGGCGAGTTCCGACTTAATTCTCTCAAAGTCTCTCTCGCATCCCTTCGTCCACTCCCACAACTTCTTTTTCATCAGATTACTGAGGTGTTCACTATTAAGCGTTTGAGCCTCTACAAATTTTCGGTAATACTCGCACAAACCAAGGAAGCTCTTCAATAGGGTTTTGTTGCGAGGTATTGGAAATTTCTCAATAGCTTCTAACTTGGACTGCTCCACCTGGATACCCTCGGGCATAATGACGTGCCCCAGAAAGGTCAGCGGTTTCCTTAGGAAAGCACACTTTTTCCTTCGCAAAGTAATCCCCCCTCTCCTTAAAGCCAAAAACACCTCCCTCAAAATTTGCCTGTGTTCCTCCAAAGTCTTCGATGCAATCACCACGTCATCTACATACAACTGGACTTTATCTCGTAATTGTCTACCCAAAACCTGGTCCAAAGCTCTAATGAATGTGGCAACTGCATTGTTGATCCCGAAAGGCAGTACACAGAATTGGTAGCACTTGCCCTCGAATCTGAACGCAGTATATTTCCGAGACCGCCTGGCCAGGCTCACCTGCCAGTATGAACTAGTCAGGTCCAATGACGAAAGGCACTTAGCCCCATGAAACCTTCTAAGAACCTCGTCCACCGGTAGCGGGTGATCCCTTTCCGTGATCAACACCTTATTGAGGGCCCTTGCATCCAGTACCAACCTCACCGACTGGTCTGACTTCCTGACTACCAACAGTGGGTTCACATATTCGCTGTTTGACCTCTCGATTATTCCATGTGACTCCATTTTGTCTAACTCTTCCTGCACCTTAGCTCTCAGGGCTACGGGAATGTTGTAGGATTTAGCCGCGAAGGGCTCCCCCTCTTTAACCTTCAGCTCGCATTCGTAACTAACTATTCGTCCAGGAATTTCTGAGAACACATCCGAGAACTCTTCCAAAATATCATCCACTCCAGTCTCTACCTCCGTTCCATCCCCACTCCACACTCACTCCTCCTACTCATCCCCACCAGGCACTCCTTCCGATGGCGTACGGTCCTAGCATCCCCCCAAGTTATTACCCATGCTCCCCTAGTGCATTACTTTTTGTTTTCCTTAAGTCAACCTTGACCCTTCCCTCATCGCTCGTGAATTCCAACGTATCTTCTACCCAATCTATTACTGCACCCACAAGTTTCAGCCAATCCGCCCCTAGAATGAGTTCCACGTTAAGGTTAGGTACCACATATGGTGTGACCTCCACGACCTTCCCCCCAATCTTACTGTCGATTTGAAGAAGGGTCTTCACCCGGGTGACTTTATACACCGTAGCAGCAGTAATTGTCATTCCACTTACAGACCAGACCCCAACCTTCGGTTCTGTCACCAAAGTATGGTACAGTGCCTCCGAGATACAACTTATCTCTGCTCCCGAGTCCAACAAGGCCTCTACTTGGTGCTCACCAAACCTAACTGCTACCCTAGGTGAGTGAAACTCCCTCTTCTTTAACTTTATCCCTCCTTCCAGCAAAACCTCCCTAGTATCATCATGAAAAATAGCATTGAGACTAGCCTGAGAATTCGAATCTATCCCCCCATGATCCTCTATTGTCATCTGTCTCCCAAAACTGACCATTTCTACTTCCATTGGCTCTCCCTCTCCAACATCGTCTCCTCCTCCAACAAACATCGAAACTTCCCCACTACTCCCTTGGGTACACTCCACCTCGAATGTCACGATGATATCGCCTGGCAAGTCCAAACCTCCCTCCTTTAAATAACTATCTACTTTCCTGTAGGCCCCGTCTTCAAGCTTCTTCCAATCAACCCCCTTCTCATCATCATCACCAGTTATCTCGGAAATTGGCCTCTGCAAGCCCTCTGCCGCTGCTGAGACCAAAACAGTGGCAGACATTAGTTTAACAGCCTTTCCTACCCAGGAGTTTGGGAAGGTGTTCCTTGCTGGCTAGCCTGATTGTTCGACTGTTGCCTACCATTGAAATTTCCCCCAAACCTGGGTCTCTGGCCCCAATTTTCCCTCCAATTTTCATTCTGGCGGCCTGTGCCCCCGTGAAACTGTGATTGTCCCCGTTGGTCCCGATTATGACCCCCCCCGGGTACCCTTCTCATGGATATCTATTCTCGTCAACATATCAATTGCTTCGGCAACCGAGCAAATCTTGTGACTAGCGAAAATTAGCTGTGTCTGCTGTGGCAGTCGAGAAGCAACTGTATGTACCAACTCCCCCTCGCTATAAGCCCCCTCCAGATATTTGCAGGAATCCACGCATTGCATGAAAAAAATCTTTTTGCGTCCCCCTATCAGCCCTATAAGGCTCCCCCGACATCAATTCGCGGCGTACTGCCACCTGTCTATCCACCGACCAATAATTCTGAAGAAATGACTTTTTGAATTGTCCAAACGTACTGCAATTTTCTGCAAACCAATTAGCCCATAGTCTAGCTCCTCCAGTCAAATGTTTACGGACCATTTCTATTTTCTGCCTCTCACTCGCCAAGCAAAAAGGACCAAAACTCTCAAAATTTGATATGAATTCCACCGGCTGAATGCTACCAAAGTCATCAAACTTCCCCCAGTCGACTTTCTCTTCACCCCCAACCACAGGCGATGCTGAACTAAGCCAACTTCTCACTTTAGTCACCTCCTCCCTCACCACTTCGGGAACCTTCACCTTCGTTACCTCCTCTATCAACGCAGAACATCTTTCGACATCTTGGGAAACCAACTTGACATCAGAAGTCAATTCACTTACCTTCTCTTCTCCTACCTCCATCTTCTTATTCAGGAGGACAAAGTGAGTCTCCACCTCATCCAGCAGCTGCACATTGCCAGTCCCATCTGATCAACCATGTCCACTCTTTTGTCGAGCACCCCGACATCACGACGCAGACACACCGTCTCCTTTCCTAGACTCTCCCCGCAGGGGCCTGGTACGCAAGTGCCAGGTACGGGTTTGGCGAACCCGCGGTGCCCGAGCTGGAAACTTGTGAGCGCCGCAAGTTTCCCACACCGTAAGCTCCTACCATGCTTCAACGACCACCGTAGGGCGTGGCGGTGGAACGTTGTGTGCCTAGGAGAACGGGAATCTTGGCTCCATCGCCCGGATTGCGAGGACGGAACAAACCTCTATAAAAAAACCCTCAACCTCAAGGTCAGACACGTGCCGAGGAGGCGAATGAGGGAAATCACTCGCTAGCGTGCAACCTCAGGGGCACCTGCGCACCCCTGTTTTTTTAGCATTTCGTTTTAAATTGGTAATACTCGTGGGACCAAAATTAAGACTCACAAGAATACCAAACCAACCTGCGGTATGGGTGTGCCGCAGGCTAATATAAATACACCCAGTTCAAAGAAACGGGTGAGGGTGGATAGCCCCCCCGCATCTGACAGTGACAGTAACAGAAAAGTTTGTTCAGTACAGAACGCTTTTGTAATTATGGAAAAAGTTGAAGGAACCTTTGAAAAAGTGTCACCCTTCTACATCTCAAAGGGTCTAGAGGGTCTTTTTGGTACCCTTAACACTGTTAAAAAATTGAGGAACGGGACACTGCTGCTGGAAACAGTCAGCAGTAAGCAAGCTACTCAACTGCTGAATTGTAAGAAGCTCGGGGAGTTCGCTGTAAAATGCGAACTCCATAAGTCCTTAAACAGTAGCAAAGGCGTTATCACTTGCCGGGATATCATGGACCTAGCAACAGATGAGCTTCTTACCGAATGGAAATCTCAAAAAGTGATCGAGGTACGTCAGATCACACGAAGGGTAAATGGCAATCTTGAAAAGACTGCCACCTTCGTCCTGACGTTTGACACTCCAGTATTGCCCAAGACTATCAAGGCCGGATATATAAACCTTAACGTCCGTCCGTATGTTCCGGACCCGATGCGCTGTTTCCAGTGTCAGCGGTTCAGACATACGACGGCGTCATGTAAGGGAAACCCCACCTGTGGAAACTGCGGGAAGAGTGCACACGAGCCGGGTGTCAGTTGTACGCTTCCACAGGCTTGTGTCAACTGCTCCGGTTCGCACCCCGCCTGGAGCAGGGAGTGTCAAGTGTATCTTGATGAACGCAAGATACAGGAGCTGAAGACCAAAGAGCGGATTCCTTACGGGGAAGCTAAGAAGAAGGCTAAGTTACTTGCCGCCCCAGTATTTACAACTAGTTTTGCTAAGATGGCTTCAGCTCCCGTCAGGAAGCAGAGTGTTGCTACCCAGACGTTCGTTGCAGACATGGGCACGAGCACTACGTGCTCGTGTCAGTGTAAATGCGGTGCAAAACCCGCTAAGGTCATAACTCCTAAGACCGCGGACGTCGGTAGCAACACGTATGCGACCTCGATCACACCAGCAGCACTGAAACAGGACCCACCAGCAGTAGCAGTGAAATTACCAGCACCTCCAATACCACCACGTGCCGTGAAAGCAGTAGCACTACCATCTGCTACCAACATTACTGACGGCGACTTGAAGACACGGGGTCCGAGGTTTAGGCTGACGGACCCGACTCAGTTCGTTAAATCTCCGTCTTCGTCCCCTCCCAGAACACCTGGTAAAAGGGAGAAAAAGGGAAAGAGGTCGAGGAAGAAGAAGGGCAAGGAGGTAGTCGAGGAGGACGCTGAGTCGGAGACGTCAGACTCTTCAGAACCAGAGGAAACTGCAATGCTGGTGGATGAGCCTGATCCCGTTCCTCAGCGGGCAATGACCAACGACTCACCCGAACCGAGGCGGGTGAAACCAATTTTAGGCAGATCGCTCTAATTTTAAGACTGATGGGTGGCCTCTTTACAGCCACCCAATCCATATGCATGGTTTTTATTTTTTGTATTGTTATTATTCTACGGTTTTGTACGGTTTTAAGTCATTGTGGTCGCTTTAAAGCCACGTCTGATTTTATGACTTATTTTATTTGCTGTCTGTTTGGCCGACCCCTTTACAGTCGACCATGCAGGCAGTATTTTAGTACTTTTTTAAGCGACAGTAATAGCTGGTAATTTTTAGGGCGCTATTGGCCCTGCCGTCAACATGCCCTAAAGCAATTACAATAACGTTTTTAGTTTTAGGGGCAGGCGTTGGCCTGGCCAACGATCTGTCTCTTATTTTTAACAACAAGATCAGCAATGTGGCCAGTGTTTTGAAATTTTGTGTATTGGCCACTCTATTGCCTAAAATTTTATGCAGATTGGCCTAGTTTTATAATGTATGGGTGGCCTCTTTACAGCCACACATCCATTTGCATTGTTTTTATTTTTTATAATTTTAATATCTTTATATTTTCTGTCTCGCTGGCCTCTATACAGCCAGCGAGACATGTAGTGTTTTTAATTATTTTGTGAACCGGTTTGATAACTTTTCAGCCATCCAGGTGTTTTATGGTTATCAGGTCCTAGTGGCCCTTTTAAAGCCATTTTTTTTTTTTTTTTTTTTTATTTGCTGTACGTATGGCCGACCCTTGTACAGTCGACCATACAGATGGTATTTTAATATTCTTTTAGCAAAAGTATTAGCTGGTCATTGTTAGGGCGCTAATGACCTCGCTGTTGACGCGCCCTAAAGCCACAAAAACAACAACAACAACATCCTAGACTCTGTTCTAGCTTGTCCAGACTATCAGTTAGAATCGAAACCCGTTTCTCACAGACTTGTTTTTCTCCAACCCAACCTTAAGTTCGGATATTTGTTGAGAATGGCCCACTACTGACTCCCTTAGTATGCCGAGTGAATCATCAAGAGAGCGTAAATCATTTTTCAAGTTACGGTTATCCTCCTTAAGCTCCTCAAACTTTAGCTGCAATTGTATATGGAAATCAGACCGCAAGCTATCCATATTTGATTGCAAAGAATTATTAATCGCATGCAAATCCCCTTGAAAGTCAGACCGCAGGTCATTAATATTTGATTGCAAGTTATTAATATTTGAATCCATCTTGGCTCCCAAGGACTTTAAGTATCCAAACATAGTGGCCAGCGACAGTTCGGGTACCACAGAAGCGGATGTCAACTGATCGGTGTGCCCATCACAAGTATCATCCAAAGGCTCGCGGTTCGGCACCACCAGCTCCCACTCACCCACATCACTCTCGGATGCCATGGCACAATCCAACCTTAACTAAAATTTACCAAGTTACTCTTGAAAGAAACTAGGACCACAAAATACTTCAGTCACCAATACTTCCCTCTTAGACAAGGTACACGCCTTAGCATCAATGTTCCAGAAATTACTTTGCTCCAAAAAAAAAAAAAAAATTAAAAACACTCAGGAACTAGCTGACCAAAGCATTACAAGAATAATTAGTTGATTCCTGTCTCATCAAAAATTAAATTTTCCACTCATGTGATTCCTTAAAATTTAATAGAAGTCGAAAAAAAGGAAAAAAATTACTCCAGTGAGTCCACAGGAAAATTAGAAAAATTTCCGTTAAAACGAAAACTAACTACTCACTCAAACTGACAAGTTGCTATTCTAAACAAATTGCTTGGAGATTTTCCCACTCATTTGGCTATTTAAAAATTCAATAAAGGTCGAAAGAAATTTACTCCGACAAGTTCACATGAAATTAACAAAATTCCGTTTGAAAACGAAAAACTACTCCTGTCAGTTTGTGCCTCTTACATTAAAAAATTGAAATTTGCACTTCCTTTGTGATGAGAAGAAATCGCCATGTTTTCTCGGACTGCTACCGGCTCTCGCAAGGCTCCAACCCCTCAGATGTTCTCGTAGATCGTCGTTGAAGCTGCTTTTCTGTTCACTCTGTACAACACGAAGCTTCTGCGATGTTGCTAGCCCGCAGACTGTTGAACACGGTCTCTGCTTGCACCGTCTTGCCGTATGTATTGTCGATGCTTACTGGATATGGCGCGGTCTGCTGTTCCGATTGTCGTCAGTTGTCGATTTTCCTACTCGGTTTTTTACAGCATAAAATCCACTGTTGACCAGTGTCATTTACTACCTCCGTTTCCACTTATACTGTCCTGTCGCGGCAAAGCCATGCAAGGCACCTCGCATATTAGCGATAAATCTGAGTCCTGGTGGAACGATTCAATGCAGCATGTTTAAGTTCGTGATTAAATGTTCCTATTACTACAGGTTCAATTTTGTCCGGTCGCCAGTGGGGATTCCACAACTAATACTAAGAATTAAAGTTATTCACAAAACTAATCACTTGAAGCAGCACATGGTGGCAGCTATACTACTAAAATGAGTAGGAATTACTACCACACAAATCACAAAAGTTTGTATTCAACACACAACTTTATTATCTGGAGAAACACGAAAATACACTGCCGAAGTATCCACCAGTTACAGTGACCCGTGTAATCGAACTTCCATAACCAAAGTTTGCAGGATTCGAACCGAGTAGGCGAAAATAGTATGCGGTGCCGCTATCACAATAATTAGAAAGTTCGGAGCACTGTCCTCGTCCGCGTACACTGAACACTCTGAATAATATTTGAAATTTTAGTTGCACCGTTACGAACACTTTTAGATTATCGTTCCCGCGGTATTGTCCGGTACAGTCGGCAACTCCCGCCATTAGGTCCACACGGTATTGCCGCGTACTGTAGACTGTCGCCATATTGTTTAGACTCCGTCAAAGATATCCCCACTCACAGATACTCCTCTCGATCTGTGTTAGTTCGATGGTATCGTTACAAACACAGAGTCTGCACAATATGACAGGAAAGCTATCACTAAATCATTCTACCGTCGAACCTGTGTCTTGAAGAGAATCAATTTCCAACATATTTCTGTCAACATTCGATAAGGTCTCAAAATTTTGTGTCTACAACTGTTAATCATACTGGAAAAAATGTCCTGTGCCCTTCATACAGATTTTCTTGTCAAATTCCATCAATATAGATGTAACCATTTAGTCGTCAAAACGTAACAAAAAGACGGAGACTTACTTCTGTAATTATAGTAGGACCTATTATAACTGCAGTTCACACACACTGACTGCGAACAACCCCTGAGGGATCATTATAACGTGAAAAAGTGTACACCTACAGCATTGCAAGACTACCTACGATTTGCATCGCATTGCACCCCTAAGTTTGTGATATCTGCAGTTCAATCCAAATAACCTGTGGCCCAGGCGTGACTCTTATGATCAAAAACAATTTTTAAAAATCTTAGCCTCCAAGGAGGTTTGAACTGGAACCACGACCCAAACATTTGTAAGCAAGCGCTTTAACCACTGAGCTTCCTGACCGCTACAGGGAAAAACAGTACAGAGACATCCATATCCAACGCATCTGTCTATTGCTGTTCAGTAGTATTTCAAAATTATGAGCCAACATGTATTATTTATGCAGATAATTTTTCAACCAAATGTAGACTGTATTTTTCTCCTTGTTGCAAAGGATAAGTGTGCAAAGTTTCATCGAGATCGGATGAAAACTGTGGATTTGTATGAAGAACAAACAAACAAACATACATAGATTCATCTTTATATTTATATAGACTACATCACATACAACGAACCGATAAAACAATCAAAATCAGAATATCCAATACAAAAAAAAAAAAAAAACTATTGTAAAAAGACTTCCCAATACATTCAACACAAAAAACACTTACAACCACTACAAATTATACACGAAAATACTAATCATCAACACGCTTATAAACTGTCTTCTGCCGGGAAACTTATGTGCCAACACAAACTCGCGAAATGAAACGCCTCCCCAAACATCGACAAAGTAAAAGAAATGCACAAAAACAACGAACAACATAATTACTTTTTAAACCATATCGAAATATAGCAAAAAAAGTAACAAAGTAACTATAAATCAAGAAAACAACCATCCAAACTGCAACTACATCACCATCTGAGAATTTCTCATTAACCACCATAAACCACACAACACTTACTTGATTGAAAAATGAACAAAATCACCAGCATATAATTCCCCACCATCCTTCACTATAAATTATAAACACAACACTGAAACCACACACCAATAAACATAAACTGCAAAAGTACACTTTTACTAGATCCAGCCTAAACTGACAAACAGCTCCTCTTCAAAGACATTATATAAAACCACTCACAAAAACTTGAATATTAATGCCAGAAAATCAGAATACCACAAAACAAACATATGTCACAGTAACAAGCCAACTACCTACATAACTGACCACATCCAGCACTGTGTATCAGAGTAACACAAAGTGAACAACAGAACCGCTATCCTACAAATCTAAGGAAACGATCTGACATAACTACCATATAGATTAATAGATCATGATCGATACATACACCAACCAGCCGACAAATTACGCCACAAAAAACAATACCAAATATTTCATAAAAAATTAAAATCTCCACCAAAATTCACACAAGCCAATAACAACGCACTGCTAACACAAACATAACGATGAAATTTACATAAAAATCCTACATACAATACCACTACTCTGCTCGACACAATATTATTGTACCGGAATCGCGATCTCCAGTAGACCCCATTCAATATATTGTAGGCCCGACATGATCAGCAAATAAGAAAAAAATCCACCAACTTTTAAAACTTTTATTTCATGAAAAATCCCAGTGAAGTAACACCTGTTCATTTACTGTTTTAAGGTATATTTGAGATCCAGTAAGTGAACATTCCTGCTAAACTCTAAACAAAGCCATGCTGCAAAAATTAAAACTATTAATAATTTACCTTGGTCTTGCTTAATTGTACTAACACATATTAGATGTGCTATATGAACACCAAACAATACGAAATTCATTTCAAATTAAGAGATGCGCTCTGCTTACCTTACTATTTTAGTGCTGGAACCACAGTCTGCATGAACAATTTGCAATTTTTCTATTTGAAGGTCATATGACTCAAATAAACAATCAAGTGCAAATTAGATTCCAAAATTAAGTAGGAAGTCAGTGAAACCAAACTAAAGGCTATGCATAAAGAAATTTCCTTATTTTTAAACAATTTTCCCATACCGTTCATTCACTGGGGTCTGTTCACTCACTGGGGTCTGTTCACTCACTGGTCAGGTTACTCTAAATTATATATGGCAGAGATATTAACAAGAGATGTTAATATTCGCATGACCACGATCTTAATTCTTAGTTAGAACTTAAGCAAAAAGAATTCACGTTTATGTGGATATGAATCCTGGGCCAAGTAGTAAAAACATAGTCTGATATATTATCGTACCTGTTACCAAACGGCAGTGTTGTAATGGTATCTACAGTGTTGAATTATTCCTACAATATGTGGTCTTTCACTTTTCCTGAAACATTTTCTCAAAGAATACTTCATCAAAAACGTGTACCAATTTTTGGACCGAGCGTGGTGGGTGAACGGTTAATATTCTGGCCTCTCATTCGGGAGGACATGGGTTCGAATCCCCGTATGTTTTCCATGGTTTCCCCTAATCACTCCAGGTGAATGCTTCCTACAAAAAGGCCATGGTCAAATTCCTTCCCGTTCCTTGTCCCCAGTCCCATCCCACCTCTAATGACCTTAGCTATCAACAAGGTGTAAAGCAATAAGTAAAAAAAAAAAAAAAAAAAAATATCTGACCAGTAGTACATTTTATTTTTGGGAACCTGGCGTTGCAAGTTTTCATATTGCTGGTCTCATTATGTAGAACTAAGCTGAAAGGTTTTTCTGACATATTGATCGCATTACCACTGTAAACTTTTTCCCCTAATCCTGTCACCGATACAGTGATTGTATCAACCTAAACTGTTTAGTTATCTTGGTATTGGTTGTGGCTAGGTTGAAATGTGGCCTGGACCAGGAGAAAATTTGCGTTAAAGCCATTGAAAATGCAATTTGCATACAGCGAAAGCAGTTGAGCTATCGATTTAACATAGTGAGAAGTATGCATCACTAAGCCATGGAAAATATTTTCCTAGCGTTTATTTCTTTGGCTTTTTTGCTTTGAAAAGAAACTGAAATATGAACACATAATGAGGGTTTTGATGTTTTATTGGCAAAATAAATCTGCTACTTCAACTGCAGATTATTTTACTGGTAAAATGATGTGTATAATTTTGGTTGTCTGGATATAGAATTATATGGAATGGTTTAAATTCTAGGTACCGATACCAGAACTGTCTTGTCATATAAATACTTTATTTCATTTATCTCTTTTTTTTAATTTTTTTTTATTTTTAAAAAAAAAAAAAAAAAACACACACACACAGATCCTGTTACTAACATTTGTAGCTGCCTGCACAATGTATGTGTCATAGCTGGCTACAGAGTGGCATTATAAACAACACTGGCATAAGTATTTTCATTGTTGTTGTCCACATGGCGGGAAGTATTGGTAGCCGTATCACAATCTAGAATTAACCTGATTTGTTGAATTTGCATTATTACCTTATTGGGTTTCGATTGTCGGTGTAAACCAGAAGTCAGTCTGATATACTGTTTTTCCATAATTCGGCTGTCAGATGAATATAATAATTATGTGCGGTGGCTGTAGGACTTTATCCACTTATCAAAAAATGGAACTAACCACTTTGGATTTGGATAAACAGCTTTGATGTGACCAGTTCTTCGTTAGATTTACCGATGGTCATGATTCCGTTGCAGAAACATTACTCCCCGCTGACTAATGATACCGCAGTAATGTGGTAGTCGGTGCAAGATGTATTATTTTCAAGCAATAATTAGATTGTAGTACACCCTGGACCATTATTTTCATGGAGTAGTTAGATTGTAATATACCGTTGACCAGCATGACACTGCTAGAACTACTTCGCAAAGTATTTGAAGTGGTGTTTGCATCTGATTATTGTGGTATGACATCAATTCCATGCAGAAATGATCTTCAGCAATTCCCTGCTTACATTTAATGGAAAAGTCAACACAAATTAAATGGCAAAATATGAAAACTGCTACTCAACTGTGAAATGCCACCAGGACTGCAAAAATAGCACAAATGACGGGTTGCGAACCATAGTGGTACAAATGTCAAAATGAATTATTTGAGTAAAATGGGTTTTTGTAAATGCAAGTGGTACAAGTGACATATGAACAAAATCAGATGGAACACAATTTAAAAAGATTTGCTCTGATATAATAATTAGTTTATTTTAAAATACATCATCATTCTATCTTCAGGAAGTCAACACGAAAATTCAAAACAAATAGTATGAAGAGTAAGGCTAACTAATGTTTTACAAAAATGCTATCCTATTATTTACAGACAAAATGTACCCTCTGCAGAATCTTCCATGCAACTAGATATTTCTTGATAATTTTTAATATCTTGTTAGAACGTTGCCTCACCATTTTGTCACTTGTACCTCTATGTTCGGAAGGAGAGAGATTCAGCTATCCCAACCATAGGTTAGATGGCTTGGTATATAAAATAGCTTGTATCGATTTGGCTGGCTAAAGATAAGTACGAGGCCTGTCTTTTGATTCACTTAGATCACATTTCTTATATTTGTTACTTGTACCAAAATGGTTTGCAACCTGTCAAATATTGTCTGTATAGAGGTCATATAACCTAATTTGTTTTGTTTTCTCCAAGAGGATGTGGTTAGATTGAAATGCGGCCTGGTTTGGAAGAAATTAATTTCTTGAAAGTCAAATGTAAATTTCAATCTGAGACGCACTTGCTGCATTTGTTTTCAACAGCAAGTAATTGATTCCATCTGTCGATATAACATGGTGGGCATTACTTAAAGAAGGCACTGACAGATAATTTATATTTGTTAATTCTACTCGACTTTTTACCATGGAGAGGATCTGAAATGCTAAGAACACAAATACCCAACATTTCAAGAGATTTGTATTAATTTTGCCATTTTTGATTTACATTTCCTGTAAAAATTTGTGCGGAATGTAAAGAAGACACCATATTGAAGCTGTTAATTCATATTCCCAGATTTTAGTACCACTTTTTATAGGTGGAAAAAGTCATATAGTCCCTTTATTTGTTGTCTCTTTTACACTATTTGATAAATACGTCGTGGTGCAATCTCTGGGACAAGTAAAGAATTGCACACATTTTCTTAAATTATACTGTACCAAATTTCAGACCAAAACAACAATTCCACCTCTTGTCTCGGACAATGGAACCAATAGCTATATCCCTACCAACCGAACAAGTGGTAACCTCATAATTAAGATCAACAATACTTAACCTTGGTTAAGTGGTTCTGTTTGAGGACACTGTATGTTAGAATTGAGACCAAAAAAAATGTTTGTTTTAATTTGTAACTCCATATTATAGCCAACTTTGCACATAAAAAGAAAGTCGCAGAGAGCTTATGAAAATAGGCACTCTGCTGTTGCATTGAAATGCAGTAGTTAATGAGTGACATCATTCAAAAAGCACTGCTTTTTGATCAGTTAGAGATTATGTAGTTATAATCCTTAGACATCAATATTCATGTGATAACTACACAGAATGCAAATTAAGTCTTGAATGTAGTTTTTCATTTCCATGGTTTGTATGATGTGGAGTTACAAATGCCATCTTTTTCAGTTTTAATAGTGTTGTCCTCAAATAATGCTTATTGATAGACCTGGCATTCAGGAGGAAGTGGATTGAAATTGTTTAGAGTTCATGGTTTCCTGAAATCACTACAGGAAAATGCTGGGACAGGGGGAAAAAATGCAACTATTATCATTAAGATGTATTTTACTACAGTAATTCTTGCAACTAATTACTTCTACCGATAACTGCAAAATCAATCGAGTCTGCAACTGTGCCTCACAGTACATAATCCAGTGGAATCAAGTAATGAAAATAATATTTTTTTGATGCAATATAAATTTTATTACTACTATGCTGATACATGTGACCCCTCAAGCTTTCAAACAAGGGAGCATCCATAAACTTTGTGGCTAGGTCCAGGGGGAGGGGTTAGGTAGCAAGCTAAGCTGGGAAAGGGGGGGGGGGCAACTCAGATCCAAGCCACGTAGTTTTTCATTCATATTACTTTTCACTAGTTTATAATAAGATACAGAACATGCAACAACCGGTGAATATTTTATTTCTGTCATTTAAATATCTCCATATGTAATTTACAAAAGGCTGACAAGAGAAAACAGTACAATATGTCTTCTTGAATAAGTAGGGTAAAAAGCTACATGTCACGCGAGAGGGGGAGGGGGGAGTAGAGGCAAAAGCCACATCAGGCTACATGGTGAGGATTGGGGAGGGAGTTTCAAAATAGGCCAAAGTGAGGCTATGCAGGGCCGGAATAAGACAGCGCGGGGCCCGTAGCAAACGTGAAGCAGAGGCCCTTGATTTTTGCGGTCCCTGGGGGAAATTGTAGAGTTAAAAAAAGGTTGCCCATGTAGCCTAGGTGTGGGGTCCCCTAGGAGGCGTGAGGCCCCTTAGAAGGCACGAGGCCCATATCATTCGCTACCTCCTGCTACGTGGTTAATCCGATACTGGGGCTATGTAGTTTATGCACACTCCCTAATGAGTCATTATCTGTGAAACTTCAAACTATATGAACACTTGGATACTTTTGTCAGAACTCTTAATGGAATTTGAATGTATGCCAAGTCTGGCTCATTTCCTCAAACAAATTGTTCAGTTTCTCGATACCAATCTGAACGTCATACAAATCCCTTATGCATCTACACCAATATTAAAAATGTGAAAGTGTCTCTTGTATGTCTCTCTCTGTTAGTTATATTTCACTGCTAAATGGCTAAACCAATCTTGATAAAATTTCGCAAGGAAATACTATGTAGCATTAGGAACAAAACAGGATACTTTTTTCTTGATAATAACACATTTTGTCAAGAAATTGTGAAAACTAACCGAACAGTGGCGGACTGATTGTGTATGTAAGTCTCTGTAATGTTATATTGGTCAATGAGGCTTTATTTCTCTTCCACAAACTTTGTATACTATGTGTTCATAAATTTCATATACAGAAACAACTTATTGTATGGTATAGATGTGGATTTACAGTGCATCAGAATATTGTTTTGTGTTTAAAATTTTTTGGCATCAATACATTTTGTGTTTTTTGTGCTACACCTTTTACATAACATACGGCTTTCTATATCCAAGTTTTGCAATAAAATTCTAAGTCCACAAAGTCTTCAGGTAACTGCTAGTTTTGTTTATGCCTATACTGCCATTGACAAGAATATCATGTTTGTTTGTGTATTAACAAAAACACAATCATGGGAATTTTTAAATAATTTCAAATTTGAATACTAAGTAAAGCCTTTGGAAATTCTATGCATGTACATAAATTAGAAAAATGAATCATTAGTTTTAATAGCAAAGACTTTCCCGGCATATGACTGCAATGAAGTCTTCACGGGTGTACCGCCGGATTGTGTTATAAAACACGATATTTAGATGGCTGGCTCCATTGTCTTCATCAGGTGTGGGGACATCTGCATTGGTCGGCTGACCCACAGATACTGAGATAGCTCGGGTGCCGCACTTGCTTATATACATGTCCGCATCCAACAGTTGGCTGCCAGTGGGCGTGACTATAGTTCTCATTGCGGCCCGAACTAATATGGATTCCTCTATGGCCAATTGGCAAGAATCTGCAGAGAAGGTTGTACCTCTGTCCAGCTGCCACCATAGAGGACTCCATATTAGTTCAGGTCACAACAAGAACTATAGCCATGCCCACTGGCAGTCAGCCGCCGGATGTGGACATGTATATAAGGAAGTGCGCACCCGAACTATCTCAGTATCTGTGGGTCAGCCGACCAATGCAGATGTCCCCACACCTGATGAAGACGGGAGACCTTGCCGTTGAAATATCGTGTTTTACAACACAATCCAGCGGTACACCCATGGAGACTTCATTGAATCAGTAGTTGCCAAAAAATTTAATGTTACCACTAAATGGTGAGATTGTGTCTCAAAACATAGTGTCTTGTTTCGTACTAATAATTGGTTGAACTAAATTTAATTTTTTTTTAAATTGAAATCCATGAAGTTCATTCCCGCGTGACTCTTGAAATAAGTTTCACTGCCCAAAGTTTGTTCTCTCATAATATGGCATAAGCACCATTTGTTTCTCATGTAGATATGCGTTGTTTTTGAGATCATCTATGTTCTTCTTTCTTTTTAAATTAAACGTGTAAGCAACAGTAGTTAAAACAAAACAAAAAAATTAGTTAATATTTTAATGCATTTACAGTTAAAGTGATGACAGTTTTAAATATCACAACACTGTTTGATATGTCTTGTGTATACTGGTGTAAACATCATGTTCATACTCATACAAGTCAATGAAGACATGACACAATTGTCAATACAAATCCCAATACGAGTTCTAGATGTAAAGACAGCATAACCACAACTGCTAGGAAGACGACAATCAATTTAGCTTGATATGATAAATGTAACATAATTGAAGTGATAATGGAAAATACATTGTGTGGTTCCTTTCAAAGTGCCTCTTATTTTAGCACTTGTGATTTTATTTGCAGTAGCTTTTCACTAAAGTGTGAATTAGAAACTTGAAGACATCATAACAAGACAGTTGATACAAATTTCCTGAGGTTAATATCATTTTTGATAGGTGCTGAGTCTCTAACAGCACCGTTTGGATGATTTCTTTATCACTGCTCAAATGTTTTTGTCCTCTTCAAAAGTCATCTCAAGATAATATACTAGTTTTCCAGAGCACACTGCTGAACACGGCATATCAGCTGTCAACTGTAGCAGTGTGGTGCTGATAGATGGTTTCTAGTGTTTGTGGTTAGGTTAAAATTGTGTGGTGCACTCATTATAATAGGTGGCATAGTTTAAAAGTACGTGATTACTTTTGGGGTGACTTGCTATAGAAACTTACAAGCACAGATAAAGAACAAATTGCTACAGTGTTCTGACACTGTTATAACTAGGACAAAGATGATATTATGAATCAAGTCTGCTGGTTGGGTGAGCAATAAAACTTGGGTCTTGCATTCAGGAAGGCACAAATTCAAATTCCTATCTGGCCATCCATATTTCTGTTTGCCTTAGGTTTCCAAAATCACTTTAGGTGAGTGCCAGTATGGTTCCTTCAAAAGACCATGGAATTCCTTTTTATTCGTTGCCCCCATCATCTCCCAGCTCTGACAACTTTGACAAGCTGCAAAACCCAAAGCAGAAAAAAAAAGTTGTTTTCCACTAGGCATCGACTCTTAGATCAAAAGAAAGTATCAACACATCTTTTGTTCATATCACATCTAATTACTTAATAAGTATTATCATACCAATGTTCCTTGTGTATTTGTATGGAATACTGCAAATATTAAAACAATAAAGTAGTTATTTTAAAAATGAAACAGTAATAACAACTTAAGCTAAACATTAACACCTCTTAGCATCGGTCTACAGTTGTGGCAAACCAACTAATCTAGGATGAAAATTCCAGACTTGTTTGATTATTGGAAACTTTTAGATCTGTGATTAACACAAGTTTCCTATAAATGAATGAATATTGAGAATTTTAAATGTAAATAGCATTGGATAAGTAAATGAATTATATTATTTTAGAAGTAAAATTACATCTGATGGCTCAAGCAAAAATGATGTTAAAAGCAGAATAGCAATAGCGAAAAGAGCAATCTTGATAAAGAGAAATCTTTTAGTTTCAAATATTAATCTAACACTCAAAAATATTTTTTTTAAACTATGTACACAGCACTTTATGATAGTGAAGCATGGGCGTTAGGAATATCAGAAGCAGAAGGGAAAAAAATTATAATTGATATATTTGAAATGTGGTGTTATAGAAGGATACTTAAAATTAAGTGGACAGATAATGAATGACATGAACGTGTTTTGTAGATAATGGGTGAGGAAAGAAGGTTGTGGAAGAAAGAAGAGAATGGATGGTGGGTCACATTTTAAGACATGCAGGATTCACTAATTTGTTAGTGCGGGGAACAATTGAAGTAAAGAACTGTTGAGTTACACAAAGATTAGAATACGTGACACAGATAATTTAAGATGTAGGTTGTAATCAAGACAGTTGAGAGACCAATGACAGCAAATAATAAAAACTAAGAGTTTAAATTTTTATGCCATTCTAGGCTGAAAATAGAACATTATGATTGGTTTGAAATGTTGCTTGGACTATAAGAAAAAGTTACTTGATAATTTGGTAACCAGGAAATAGTAGGAGCTAAGTGGCGAATGGATTTACAAAAAGAAGTATAGTGAAATGAACTACCACTTACCTTTCGTGGGGTGAACACACAAAAAAAAAACCACCAGGAAAAACAATTGATATTTCGGGACTTTGCCCTACGTCAACAGGTGAAAATCGTGGAGGGTTGTTCTACAATTTGTTTCTTTCACAGAACATTGTTCGAATCCTGATCTAGCTATGCAGATCTTGGTTTTCCATGATTACAAAAACCAATTCGCTTGAATTCCAGATTGGTTCTATCAAATGGCTTTAGTCAAATTTCTTGCTGTTCCTTGCTATCAACCCTCTTTCAGCTCTAATAATCTTGATGCACCAAGCCGTAAAGTCTTAACAAAAAATATTTCCTTTCATCTATACAGTTTGCTATACTGTGACATTACAAATATCATCTTTGTTTCAGTTTTAGCAGCTTTTGTGGAACTCAATTAGCTCTTGATTTACAACAAATTATGGTCAAAAGCTAGTAGGAGGAATCGTCAAGTAGATTTCTAATTTTGACATCATATTGATTAGCTGGAAGAAGAACTGAAGTATTCTCTTTGTCCACTGGTAACCTTTTCATTCCTACGCATGACGTCGCATTGCTATTTTGAAAGTAATATTGTGTCTCTCTTTGAACATGTTCTTACCTCTATGTATTTTATATATAGGGGAGAGAGAGATTCAATGGACAGACTGGCGATGATGGGTTCATCTTTGTCACCATTTGTAGTCAATCTGTACGTGGAGGATTTTGAGGAAAGTGCTCTAGATGACACGGCACTAAAACCTAACTGTTTTTACTGCTATGTAGATGATACCTTCATTGTGTGGCCCCACAGTAGCTGTGCATTAGATGAATCCCTGCAATACTTTAACAGAAATCACCCAAATGTTCATTTCACAATGAATGTAGAAGAAAATGGCTGCATTCCTTTCCTTAATATCCTTACCAGGCGATGTAATGTCTGTGATGTGGCCGAGGATTAAGTCAGGAGTTCAAGATTGATTATTGTTCCGATTGCCACATTCACAGCCGCTTGCCAGGATGAACAAGTGGTAGGCCGGAGGTAACTAATAGACTTAATTGCTTGTAGTACAGTCGCCGTGCTGCAGCTTTGCATCTCCAGTCATCTAACTATCGGCTGCTGTGATGTTAGTATCTCAGCTCGGACTTACTCTAACCGTTAGACCAGGCGGGTTCTATTATTACAAATAGCTCAGGTGAACAGTTAGCCGTTTATTATATCCAAGCTGTGCCAGGTTACAGACTTGGGTTGCTTCGAGCAGGTCCACGGCAGTAGATACCAAATCAATTAAAAATTAACTTACAGGTTGCGGGGCCGGCTGGCGGGAGGCGGCGGAATGAGATGCTGACCAGCGCAGAGGCGGCGTTATGGACTGTCGAACTTTCGAGGCAGAGGCCTCAGAATTCGGGGTTAATATAGGTCCCAGTCACGTGGCGCATGTGAGCAGGGGCCGTCACATGTGATTCTTTCCAGATCATTCACGGCGGCATCTCCCTGCTGGCGCGAAGTGTATCATAAAATAGCTGACATTGGTAACGACCCCGGCTCCCATGCTATTCGTTGGATGGTCATGCGCACTCGGAACGTGGCCAGAAAACCTGCTATTTCAAAAGCGACCTCTACAGCGAAAGCTGAACGGTACTTTAGCAAGCAAGCTTTAGCCTGCAAGTGTAACTACAACAGCCCCAAGAAATCATAATGCAGAACATGTTCCTGGAATACCAAATAGAAAATGCACTTTGAACAAAGGAAAGAAAACAACCATCTTATTAAGGAAACCAGCCAAAACAGGAGATTGTTCTGTGGAGGTAGGTCAGATATTGACTCGGCACAAGATGAAGAGTATCTTCCTTCTGACTGCAAAAATTCGCGATTGACTCTGACCAATGAAGGATGACTTGGGTTTAAAGATACCGGAAATGTACAGCGTACCCTGTGAAAGTGGGAAATTCTACATTGGGAAGACCACCCACACCACTGAAACCCACTGCCCTGAACCCAAGCACAACAATCGTCTGTTGCAACTAGATAAGTCCAGTGTCACAGAACGTATTGTAGTGACTGCTCAGAAAATATACTTTGTAAGTGTGGTTATGCTGGCACAGACCCCTTATTCTTGGGAGTCTGTGATAAAAGAAGTTATTTAAATAATACTCGATGACAGCATGTTTAACAGACATACAGGATTCTTTCTGAGTGATGCGTGGAAACCGGTGCTTAAAATCCTAAAACAGTAGCTCAAGGGAGCAGGCACAAATGGATCGTCTTCTGCCATATGTCAATGTAATGATGGTTTTGATGGTGCATGACAATTCTCTGCTGAGAGTGCCTTTTTCTTTTCTCTCTTTTTCTTCTTCGCCTTTGCATGTACCTAGTCCTTCCTTCCACCTGTTGTGGCACTAACACTCCGATTGGACTGCCTGGCAACCACTTCTGGACAGGGTCTCGACCCTGCTGCACTGCCACCTGATGTGCCATGGCCAGCAAGCTACTATCTGTTCTTCAAGGCGATGATTGGGTGGCCTAGCAACCGTCTCTGGATGGTGTCTCGACTGCCAACGCTGCTCTCGAAGTACTGTGATTGATCGGTCGGCCCTGCAACCTCCAGTGGATATGGTCCTGTGGAATGACAGACCTGCAATATCCAGATTGTGCTGTGCACTGATTGGGCAATTCCGCGACCACAACTAGACAACTCTAGCTCTTCGTTCCTGAATTCCTGATATCCGGCAGTTTCACAGTGATCTTGCAGATTCTCGATAGCAAGATATGATCATTTGATGAAGACAACAGAAGACCTTGTTGAAACATTGTCATCGTAAACATCCTGCTGCAAACCCATGAAGACTGTGTTGCATTTTTGTGCTGTGATAATCTCCATTCACAAATTTTCTATGTGTGGAAAAATGCGACAAACTCAAAAGGGTAGTAGGGTTAACTGTGAGAGACTACCTACCACAGTTACTCTGGCAGTTTTGTTTGTGGTTAAAAATTATGTCACTTTCTGGGAACATCTTATAATTAGTTAATACTATTATATACACAACATTTTTGATCATCTGTTAGAGCTACGCCCTAGATCTGACTGAAGCCTATGAAGCATATCATAAAAGAAGACTGAATTGTATTGATGCCAAAATTGATTTGGGTAAACACAAATACACTGCAAATCCACAACTTAATAAGAAGTTGTGTCTGCAAATGAAATATGTAAACAGATCATACACAAACTGACTGTGGGAGAAACAAAGCCAGTGACAGAAATAATATTGCACAGACTTACACATGCTATCTATCACTGTTCTGTTAGTTTTGAAAATTTCATGACAAAATATGTTACTTATCCTGAAAAAAGTATTCTATGTCCTTCCTGATGATATGCAGTATTTCCTTCTCAAATTTCGTCAAGATTAGTTTAGTTATTTAGTCGTGAAAATGTAACAAATACACAAATAGAGAGACAGAGTCACTTTTACAATTTAAATATTAGTGAAGATCTCCTGAGGCATGTTTATTAAATAAAACATGCAATTTACAGAATTCTTCTTTTTTTCCTAACTCTTTATTTACGGTAAATATAGTTCTTTTTTATGAGCAGAGATTCTTCCTATAACCTTTAAATCAATTATACACTTGTATTTTGTGAAATGGTTAAATGCAGATGGTCAACAGGCAACTTGATCAGTTACATTCGTGTAATGCTAGCATGGAAATGGGTTAAACTAATGCATGTGACAAAAAAACTGACAGAATAGAGGAAATGAAAGCATCAGTAACTAATGTTTATAAACACTGTAAAATGCTTATGTCACATGCAAATCTGCCTGCTGATCAGGTTTAATCATCTTCACTGGCTGTGGGTGAGGTATATTATGTAGCCATCATTGAAACTGTTAGGATTTTCCACATGTGAAAATGTCAGAAACTACTGACCATTTGAAAAAATGAATGCACCACTATTGTATGGAGGTAAATACCCTTCAACATATACTTGGGAGATCAAAATACGTTTTTACTATGTTGCATTGTCCCCTCATCAGTCTTGAGTCACTTGGATTTAAATACAGGCAACCATTATGTTGTCTTGTCGTCGGCCATACTCGTTTCCGAGTTTATGTTACTCTCTTGCATGTTTATTTGTGTGTGCGCTGGTGGCTGATCAGGCCGATTCTTGCATAGAACAGCCGTCCGCACACACTGCACCCAAATGTGGGTGGCTGGCGCGGTAGGGTTTGTCGGGCTTTCCGACTTAAACGAGATTCAGCTGCCAGACTTCGCCGCTCCTCTTCGAAACGTGCCACTGCTGCGGAGGTAGTTTTGCGCCATAGAACGCGGTCTTTTGTGAGGCTGTCCCAGGTGGTAAGGTCTATATTAGTTTTCTTCAGGGTCTTCTTGAACTGATCTTTGTAGCGTTTCTTAGGGGCACCGCGAGGTCTGCTGCCAGTGCTGAGCTCACCATATAAAAGTTGGCGAGGGAGTCTACTGTTGCTCATACGCTGAACGTGTCCAAACCATCTAAGTTGGTGGCTGATGATGAGGGCTTCAATGCTATACATTTGAGCTCTTTCCAAGACTCTAATGTTGGACACATAGTCGTCCCATTTAATGTTCATTATAGAGCGAAGTTTTAGCTGGTGAAATCGCTCCAATTTCTTAATATCTCGCCGGTAGAGTGTCCATGTCTCACATCCATACAGCAACGTGGAGACAACTACAGCTTGGTAGACCATCAGCTTGGTGCTTAAATTAAGATCTTTGTTTAGGAACACTCGCCGAGTAAGTCGTCCAAAGGCTATGTGTGCTGCACGAATTCTGTTTTCTACATCCTTCTCTGCTGTGCACTGTGTAGAGAGAATGCTTCCAAGGTAGGAGAAGCTATCTACTTGCTCAAGGGCTGTGCCGGAGATGGTAACATCAAAGTCTGGGATTGTGGCTCCAGGGGCAGGTTGCGCCAGCACTTTAGTTTTTCGGGTGTTGATGGTCAGGCCAAAACGGTCATATGCGTCCTTGAAGTAGTTTACGGACTGTTGTATCTGCTGAGGAGTATGTGCTGGAGAGGTGTTGTCATCTGCATACTGCAGTTCTGTTACCTGGGTGAGGAAAGTTAATCTAGATGAGCGGAGTCTTGCTGGATTAAATAGTCCTCCGTCAAACCGGTATCTGATCTCCACGCCTGTGTTGGGGGTAGATGACGTTTCGTAGAGCATTGCTGCCAAATATAGGGCAAAAAGTGTTGGTGCAAGTACACAACCTTGTTTCAGACCATTTGTGATAGGGAACTTTTCAGAGGCGTCGTTCTGATAAAGGACTTGACCAACCATACCATCGTGGAGTGCTCTAATCAATCCCAGAAAATGTTCAGGGCATCCAAATCGTCTTAATACCATCCACATTGCAGATCTAGACACGGTGTCAAAAGCTTTCTCTAGATCATAGAATACCAGAAAGAGAGGCTTTTGTTGTTCTCTGCACTTCTCTTGAAGTTGTCTAGCACAGAAGATCATATCTGTGGTGCCCCTCGAGGCACGGAATCCACATTGAGATTCTGGAAGTACTCTCTCTGACATAATTTTAAGGCGATTCAGCAGGATTCTAGCAAAAGTCTTTCCTGCTATAGATAGAAGAGAGATACCACGATAATTGTTGCAGATACTTCGATCCCCTTTTTTGAAGATGGTGACTATGTTAGCATCCTTCATGTCCTGAGGCACCTCCCGAGTTTCCCACATGAGAAGAATGAGTTGGAAAATCCTGGTTTTCAAGGGTAACCCCCCACTTCGAATCAGTTCTAAAGGAATATTGTCTGGTCCAGGAGCTCTACCTGGATTCAGGCTATTCAGTGCTTTGCAAAACTCCTGGAAAGTTGGCGGGACTGACATCCAAGGTTGTGGAGGGTGCTGCGGCATATTCCTAAGGAAATCGTCTGCAGCAGTAGAGCTACGGTTCAAAAGAGAGTTATAGTGTTCTTTCCAGCGCTTCAAGATGTCCTGGCTCTCGGTAAGAATGGTAGTGTTATCAGCTGCTTTTAGTGAGCCAGATGAGCTGTGAGTAGGTCCATATAGCTCTTTAATTCCTGCATAAAAATTTTTAAGATCCCTAGCATCTGATAGAGTTTGGAGTTCCTTTGCTTTCTGTTGCCACCAGTTATTCTTGATTTCCCTTATTTCTGTCTGACATTTCCGCTTAAGGGCCTGAAAGCGGGTTTTCTTCGTCACAGAAGTTGGATCTTGAACGAGAAGTTGATAGGCTTCACGTTTCGCACTGATGAGGGTTAAAATTTGTTCATTATTGTCAACAAACCAATCTGGCCTTTTTTTATTCTCGTAGCCAATTACTTTCTCTGCAGATTTCGTGATGATATTTCGAAGGGTGGTCCATTCTGATTCCACGTTCCTTGTATTGATTGGATTGTTGGACAGTTGTTCTAAAATGTCATCTTGATATTTTGAGGCGACAGTATCGATGCGGAGTTTTAAAGTATTATATTTCCTCTTGGAGGGGTTCATGTGGAAGGAGCGTGATTTTTTACTTATTGAGAGTCTCAGGCGGCTCACGAGAAGTCTATGGTCTGTCCAGCAGTCATCAATGTTCCTTGCTGTCTTAGTGATGAGAACATCTTTTTTATCACATTGTCGGGTGATAACATAATCAATGAGATGCCAATGCTTGGATCGTGGATGCATCCATGTAGTCTTGAAGCGGTTTGGTAGGCGGAATTGAGTATTTGTAATGAAGAGTTCATGTTCAGCACACACAGAGAGAAGCAGCAGTCCATTTGCATTGCAGTTCCCTACACCTTGTTTACCTATAACCTTTTCCCATAGTTGGTTGTCTCTTCCCACTCTAGCATTGAAGTCACCGAGTAGTAGCAGCTTATCACTGGTAGGTATGTTGGTGAGAGTTTCATTCAGTTGGCAATAAAACTTGTTCTTTGCATCTTCATCATCCATTAAAGTGGGAGCATATGCGGAGATGAAAGTAATGTAATTGTTCCCTGAGAGTGGTATACGGAGAGTCATGAGCCGTTCGCTGATAGCAATGGGAGCAAGTCGATGTTCGCTTACCAGTTTTGTTTTCACTGCAAATCCAACCCCATGAATGCGGCGTTCTCCTTCCCCTTTTCCTTTCCAGAAGATGGTGTATCCTGAAGTAGCTTCGCTGATTTTTCCTTCGCCCGAGAGTCTGGTTTCGCTCAGAGCAGCAATATCAATATTTAGTCTGGCTAGCTCATGGGTGATGAGAGCAGTTCTTCTTTCGGGTCTGTCATGATTATCATTCAGGTCCAGTAAAGTCCTTACATTCCACGTGCCAATAATAATGGTTTTTGTAGTTTTTGAAGTTTTTCGACCGCAAAAAGGAGTGACCTGCTGGGTGCGGTTTCCCAGCCAGGTTCAAAAGTGATCTTCCGATGTTTAGCTCACATTTTCTAGAGCCTTCCCCATTCAGGGTGGGCAGCGGTGTTCCTGAATAGGCCTGCCCAGACACAGATGCAGGACCGGATTCCTGAGTAGATCACAGGGTCTCAGGAAGGCGACCATCACACATCTGCCGCCAACGTGCAGGTCAAGACTAGCAGCTCCCAGTTTCACTCAAAACCTGCCACCGTTATCTTTATCCCATCGCCGTTGGACTTGCAAGAGAGAATGCCACAGGCGTGACTTTGTTTAAGGTGGATCTCAACTTGCCAGGAAGTGACCCACACACTATGATTTTGGAACCATCCGCTGCGGCACATATAGCATGGGACATGCAGCATCAAGAACCGAAAACTGCAACGGACTGCCGCAACACGCACAAAAGAAGGTGAAGCACCTTTTTAGCCAGTCCGTCTGGCTAGGAACCTCTTCTGGTTTCACAGCCGTTGGGAACCAATGTTGTACAATGGTGCCTCTTCCGCCTGCTTGCCATGAAGAGGAGATGCCCCTTCCGCCTCACTCTCCGTACCGAAGTCCATCTTCTCCGCAGAGTCAGCCGTTGAGGTCTTCACCGTACCCTGGCAAGGGGCCCATTACAAGGAACTACCATCCGGGCCAGATGGACCAAGGTTTTTTAAAGAGGTGTTACTCCTCTATCACTCCACCACTTTGTCCTGGCTTGTGACAGGCAGAGCCTGGCTTCCCATGTACTGGGCCCAGGTTGGCGGGGTTGTCTTGTAAATATTAGAAAAATGGGTACATCTAAAATAGTGTTATAAAAACTTCTCTGGTTTCAAGCCACGTCAAAATTGAGCTGCCTGGCGATGTTTTGGAAGCTTGCACTGCTTCCATTGTCAAGCTCCACTTAACATCACTGAAATCGGCCGCACGGTAGTCCATTATATAGCACCAGCAGCCGGGAGCGGAGGGGAAAGCGCGTAGAGGGGTGGTCTAGTTGGGCCCTGCTTGCTTGGTGACGTCACAATTGGGTCACTCCTATGCCCTAATATGGCTCGATTCCATGTCGTTTGTAATAATCCAATTACTGGCTTCCAAGCTTGCTTAAATTGAGGCCTTGATCACGATTAATAACATTATTACTAAACCTAATCTAGGAGTGACCCGATCGTGACGTCACCAAGGGAGCAGGGCCCAACTAGACCGCCCCTCCATGCGCTTTCCCCTCCGCTCCCAGCTGCTGGCGCTATATAATGGACTATCGTGCGGCAGACTTCAGTGATGTTAAGCGGGGCTTGACAATGGAAGCAGTGCAAGCTTCATAAATATCGCCAGACGGCTCAATTTTGACACGGCTTGAAACCCGAGAAGTTTTTATAAAGCATTGCCGCCGCGAGAACGTACATAGTTATCTAACATGTAAAATAGGTTTTCAGATAATAATAAAGATTATAATGCCAAACTGTGCATTTTAATTGTTGTGTTGGTAATTTTCAATTTTATCAGATAAAGTTATCAGATAGTGTTGCAAACATGGTTGAAATGTTGTTGAATGATGTAGTGTGTAATTGTAACAAAATTTAAAAAAATATGAATGTGAGTTACACAGTAATAAAATGTCATTAAGAACAATATAATAACTTTAAAAGAGTTTTTTAGTTTTAAAATTTTGCAATAAATATTGATTCTGTAAGTATAGTATATTGACTTTCCCTGCATACAAATGCCAGGTACGGGTTTGGCGAACCAGCGGTACCCAAGCAGGAAACATGTGAGCGCCGCAAGTTTCCACACTGTAAACTCCTAACATGCTTAAACGACAACCATAGGGTGTGGCAGTGGAACGTTATGTGCATAGGAGAATGAGGATCTTGGCGTAATTGCTCGGATCGCGAGGACGGTACAAACCTCTATAAAAAAACCTTCAACCTCAAGGTGAATAATATGCTGAGTAGGTGAATGGGTGGCCAGGAAAACCACCCGCTAATGTACAACTTCAGGGGCACCTGCCATACCACTGTTGTATTGGGCTTGGTGGAGGATGAGGGAGCTCCACTTCATTCGACTTTTAGCTCCTTTGAACTCATGGGATCAAAACGAGAAACAATCCTAAAACTAACCCATCCTTCTGCGGCTTGGGCATGCCACAGGGGAAATGTCACTTTTAACGCCCGAAAAACTGGTAAGTGGGCGAGGGTGTAGAGCCCTCCTCCTGACTATGGTATTAGTAACGGGAAGGATTGTATTATTGATGTCCTCTTCATTGTAATGGCAAGATTGCAGGGATCTTTTGAGAAGGTGTATGCATTTTATATACAAAAAGGTATAGAGGGTATTGCGGGAACCCTAAAATCAGTAAAAAAGTTGAGGAATGGGACATTGCTGCTTGAAACATCAACCTACAAGCAGGCTGCCCTTCTCCTTAAGTCTGAGAGGCTCAGGGAGTTTGCAGTAAAATGCAAACTCCAAAAACTCTAAATTCAATTAAAGGCATGATCACCTGCTGTGACCTAATTGATTTAGAGTCCGAGGAACCACTTAAGGAGTGGGCATGCGAACATGCAGTCGAGGTTCGTCAGATAACACGAAGAGAAAACAGCAGTCTTGAGAAGACTGCTACCTTCGTCCTGCCATTCGACACTTCAACATTACTGAAAGACATCAAAGCAGGGAATATAAAACTTACTGTGCGCCCTCATGTACCACCCCTTATGCGCTGCTTCAAGTGCCAGCGTTTCGGTCATGCGACAGTGACCTGAAAGGGCAACCACACCTGTGGGAAATGTGGAAAGGCTGCACACGAGCCAGGTAGTAGTTGTACCCTTTCACAGGTGTGTGTCAACTGCTCTGGGGCACATCCAGCCTGTATCTTGAAGAAAAAAAGATACAGGAGTTAAAAACGAAAGAGCAAATCCCTTACAGCGAAGCTAAGAAGCGGTACAAGGCGCTAGCACCTCCGATCTTTGCAACCAGCTTCACAAAGACTCTTTCAACTCCTGTCAGGAAAGAAAGTGTTGCTACCTCAGACGTCTGTTGCACACATGGGCACAAATATGATGTGCTCATCATGTCAATGCAATTGTGTCTCCAAAGCCACCGAGGCCGCTAATGTCGGTAGCAGCACTTCTGAAACCCCGACCACTCCAGCAACAGGTTCAAAGCCTCCACATGCTTCGGTAACACAGTCGTCCATTGCAAACTCTGCAACTCCAACCTCCTCCAGCAGCAACAACTGCAACAGTTTCAGCACAGACATCATCAGATTGAAACGGAAGGCAAAAGAGCAGAAGGTCCGAGGTCTGAAGTCCCGGCACTCGACTCTATAGCATTCATGTAGCATTCTTCTTCGCCTCCCAGGCTAGAAAGTAGATGGGAGAAGAAGGGGAAAAGGCCTCGGCGGAAGAAGAATCCGCGAGCCTCCGAGGCCTTTACTGAATCCGAAGTGTCTTCAGAGCCTGAAGACACCGAAATGCTGGTGGTCTAAACCATTGTTTGTGTCTACCGGAGACACATTTTAGACTGACACACCAACCAATGCTAACAGGGTACGACATTTATAGAAAGAACGATATCGAGGGCGATCGTGCAAAAGGGGGAGTTGCTGCGTTTGTCCTAAACACTATCTACTCTGAACCCGTTGCTCTCACCTCTTCTTTATAAGTAGTAGCGGTGAAAATACACGGTCCATTCCAACTGACCATATGCTCTATTTATCTGCCACACAGTACGTCCGTCAACTATGACCGTCTGGTTTTCTTCGTACGACAACTCCCTTGGCCCTTTCTCCTTTCGGGAGATTTTAGCACCCGTTGTGCGTTGTGGGGCTCTTACACCGATTGCCCCAGGGGCCGAATGGTGGGTAGGTTAGAGCAGGGGGAAATTTGTTTCCTGAACACCGAACAAATTACTCATTTCACCATTGCTTCTGGTTTGTCCTCTGCCATTGACCTTTCATTGTGCTCTCCTTCAATTACTGACTCCGTGCATTGGGAGGTGGATCGCAACCTCCATGGAAGTGACTGCTTCCCCATATGGATGCACATAGAAGTTGAGCGTGGAGGCGGGAACACACATCGCAAATTGAAAGTCAGAAATGCGGATTGGCAGCTCTTCCATCGTTCTGTTGGTTTGCGACCGCAGAACAGCTTACGCGAGAAGGCGAATCAGTTTATGAAAGCGATTCACCAGGCATCTGATGTCTCCATGCCTAAAAAGCTCCGGAAAGCTGCGAAGGATGCCCGTCCCTTGGTGGAACGACAATAGTCATTCCGTTATTCAAGGTCGCAGAAGGGCGTTGCGCCGACTTAGGTTGCAGCCAACATCTGACAACCTGGCAGCGTTCCGTATTGCGAGAGCTAAGGCACGTCGTGTTATTAAGGAGGGCAAGAAAAGGTCATGGCAGAACTTTGTGAGCACTATTAATCATTCCATAACATCGCCAAAGTATGTGAGTCTATCCGCCATATATCTGGAAGGTACTCCTGCCCACCAGTATCTGGATAATGGACGTATAATTACCGACGAACAAAGCAGCGAAGCTGATGGCGGAGAATTACACTGCCATCACTTCGTCTGCCAGTTTCAATCCTCGGTTTCAGCAACGAAGGATTGCTGCCGAGAGGTGCATGGTGTGCCTCGATTTGTCGGATACAGAGGCATACAACAGCCCATTTACATCCTGGGAGCTGGAGTCAGCATTAAATAGCATCAATGACACCACTCCAGGACCTGATTTGATCCAGTACCAGATGCTGAGTCATCTTAGTAAGGATGCTAAAGAGTATCTTTTGGATATTTTTTTTTGGAGGACACTTCCCCGACTCGTGGAAAGAAGCAACACTTATCCCTGGAAAGGAAAAGTTGTTGTCAGGTAGCTATCGTAGCATCACCCTTACAAGCTGCGTGGGGAAGACACTAGAGTTGATGGTGAACCGCCACCTCGTCTGGTGTCTTGAGTCCCGTAATCTGCTGAGCCACTTTCAGTGTGGATTCAGGAAGTTATCCTGCCGGAAGCGGCAATACAATACTCTTTTATCCGCAGCCAACACCTTGTTGGTGTGTTCTTCAACATTGAAAAGGCTTACAATACTACCTTGCAGCATGCAATTTTAAAACATTTACATGAATGGGGATTTAGGGGTAAAGTTCCCTGTTTTTTAAAAAATAATTTTATTAGGACGTTGCTTCCAGTACCGAGTCGGTAGTGAAGGGTCAGATCTTTTTATCCAGGTAAACGGTGTCCCTCAGGGGTTAGTTTTAAGTGTTACCCTTTTCGCCATTACTATTAATAGCTTTGCAGCCATAATAAGGAGTCCCATACGATACTCCTTATTTGTCGATGATTTTCTAATTTTTTGTAGATCGTCCAGCCTTAGAAGTGCTGAGCGGCAGCTGCAACTCATGCTGAGAACAGGCTTGACAAATGGTCAGTGCACACCAGTTTCCGTTTCTCAATAAACCCAGTGTGTACTTTTTACTTGCAATAGAAGCATTTTACCAGAGCTCCAACTTACCTTGAGGAACACAGTTTTACATTTTATACTTTTCGTTTTCTGGGCCTCATTTTAGACACAAGGCTCAGCTGGCTGCCACTCCTTTAAAGGCGTGAAAGCCAGAGCCTTGAGAGATTTAAATTTTTTAAAATGTCTCTATGGCATATCATGGGGTGACGATCACTCCTGCCTGCTACGGCTTTATAGAGCCTTTGAACGGGCACGGTTGGAGTATGGTTGTCCTGTATACGGTTCGGCACGGGGCAGTTATCTTTGGATGCTGGATAGTGTCCAACATGCAGGAATCCTGCTTGCCATGGGTGCCTACCACACCAGCCTGATACCCAGCATATGTGCTGAGTCTGGCGAGTCGCCGCTTTCCATCCGCTGGTATTTCCTTATGGTGCGACACGATATGCATATTGCATATGTGTATGTTGCAGTGATGCATCCTAACTTCGAACAGCACTGCACCAACCATCATAGAGCGACCAAACCATTCAGTATTCATACAAAGGCTATTTGTAAAACTCCAACCTGGCTTTTAAAGAGGCCCAGAATGATTTTAGACCTGTCACGGTACAGCAAGCTGTTTACTGCTGACAATGTATTTATTAGAGTTTTTAACAATGTTTTAAGCCATCATTCTGATTTTACCCCGGTGTATGCAGATTGGTTAAAGCAGACTAACGGAGTAGGTTGCTCCGTCGAAATACAAACTGGATAGCAGGTGAAGTGTTTACACCGCCGAGTGTTACGCCCTGCTAAAGTCACTCCAGCATATAAAGGTAAGCCGCGATATGAATTACGTCAAATGCTGTGATTCCCTCAGCTGTATTCTGGTGTTAGTAAACATGTAACCAGCAGACCATTTGGTCCAGGTATTATTCTATTCTGCTTGGTACCAGGCCATGTGGGAATCGGGGAACAAGGCAGCTGATGTAGCTACCAAGTTAGCCTGTGACAAGGTCAGAATCGATTTTGACCTGCTCCCAAAGTCGGACCTTGCCTCGGCAGTGAAGAGAATTGTGTTTGATGTATGGCTGTATGGCAGAGGCAGTGGCTGGAAGTCGGGCATAATAAGCTCCGGTTGGTCAAACCGACCGTTAAGCCGTGGAGCAGCTCCTTCCAGCAGGCGAGAAGGGATGAGGTTCTTCTTACTTGCTTCTGCATAGGGCACTGCCCTCTGACACACAGTTTCCTTCTCCGCCGAGAGGACCCACCGGAATGTGATGCTTGTGGTTACCTTTGATGGTGTGCCACATTTTAATCATTTTAATGGATTATGTACTGTTTTTAAACTTGAGGGCAAATGTTGGCTTTGCCAACGATCTGACCCTTATAAGGACGGTGACAGCGTGGCTAAAATTTTGTAGCTTGGCCGGTCTTGTCCCAAATATCTTGGGCAGATCTACCTAATTGTCAGTCTACAGCCATAGTTTTAGTTTTATATTCTGTAGTCTGTGTGGCCGACCTCTTTACAGTCGGTCACACAGACGGTAATCTAGTTTTATGCCACATTGTCATTGCAGGTATTATTGAGGGTGCTAATAACCTCGATTTTGATGCGCCCAAGAGCCCTAACAACAACAACAATATATTGATTTTAAACTAGTTTCAAGTTTGAGAATAGTTTTGAATTGGTTGCTGATTGAAAGTCTTTCCAGTGAAATTAAGTAGATACTCTTAGGTGTAAGAAGTATTGAAAAAACTTGGGTTCTGGGAGTACCAAAACTTAAAGTATTTCTACTTAAATTGTCAGCCAAACACTTCTGTTGTGTTGAAAAGTTTGGAAACCATATAGTTTTTTTCTGTTATTTTATTTATTAGTACACATAAGAAGTAACAGACCTTAGAAGGAAATTGTTTTGATTAAACATGGAAACAAAAAATACCAGTGTTGAAGGCATAATGAATGCAATGATAGAGAAAAGATGAAACGCTTCACGGTATATAAGATGTGATTAAACAAAAAAGGGAGACTTTTGCAGTAGCTGCATTACATCTAGTCACAGTGGGTTAATATGTTTGCTTATAGATGGCATTGCATTTTTTCCAGCAATGCATGTTTAGTGATTGACTTAGCTGTAATTTCTTCATTTCTAGAAAGTTATTTTGTGCTGTTGGATGCATGTTTGTTTCCTTCAGATCAGTGCTAAATGGTACTGCAAAATTGGCTTAAACAGTACAGGCCACAAGCACAGAGGCAAGCTCTCAAAAGAGGCAGTGTTGCTGCAGGACAGTGCTGTGCCACATGCCGCCTATAAAACCATTGACTCTGCTTAGGAGAAAAAAAAAAATCTGTGGGAAGTCCTGAAACATCCTCCATACAGCCCTGATATCTCCCCATGTTACTCCTATATCTTTTGTCCCTTAAAAAAGTCAATGGCTCACCTGTGACAAATAAGTTCAAGAGACCATCTGTTTATGTGAGCTCTTTTTATTGTGTTTGGAAATAATAATAAAGTTATTGGGGGCCAAATTTGGCAAGTAAGGTGGATGCTGTAACAATTTGAACTTTTTTTTTTTTTTGCTCTCATCAGTCTCTCAACTGGTTTGATGCAATCAATCCTCCATCCCTTCCTATCTTGTGCCTTTTCATCTCAACATACCCTTTACAACCCAAGTCCTCAATTATCTGTTTCATGTAGTCTAATCTCTGTCTTCCTCTGCGGTTCTTACCTTCGATTGTTCCTTCCACTAACAAATAAACCAATCCTGAATGTCTCAAAATATGATCTACCATCCTGTCTCTTTTTTTCTGTAAGACTCTTCCACAAACTTCTTTCCTTGCCCATCATTTCCAAAACTTTCGTTTCGTACTTTATCTGTCCACTTAATTTTTAGCATCCTTCTATAGCAGTGGTCGGCAAATTTTAGATGTTAGCCAATATTACCATTAACGGAGTTGGAAAAAATTTGTAGGACCTATAGTTATAATCAATACACAATCATACACATGGTTGTGTAAATAATATATTCATAAATAAATCACATGTAAATAGTAAACATTTTAATTAATGATAACAATGCGCTTGCAGTTCCTTATAAAGTTTTATCACACTACATGCATAACTCATTATTTTTAAATTTCAAACATTTCCTCATTGGTTATTTGGTTTCACAAATTATTTTTAATAAAATCCATGTTGGAGAACATTTGTTCACACTGATGAGGCCTGGTCTTCAGATCTCACTAACATAGCTACTACAGCTGGTACTATTATCAGTAAAGATGGATGAAAAAAAATTATGAAAGAGCCTGCACTTCATAACTATCAGATTATGGTCAGAGTCTACGTGTGCTTCTGGGCATGTTTTACGGTCTAGAACTTGATTCCTAAATCTCTGTTTGACCATGATATAATCGAGCTGATATGTGCCTGTATCCCCTGGATGTTTCCAGATTATATCCTTCTTGCATGATTCTTAAATAGTGCTTTGCCACAACTAAATCTTATCTTTCACAAAATTCTAACAATCTACTTCCTTGCTCAACTTTCACCTAGACTAAAACTTCTGCAGTATTCCCCTTTTTTTCTTCTCCCACCACCATTTTCCAGTCAGTCATAAGTATTTGATTTTCCTCCCCCATCACAGATTGGATTCATTCTTCAATTTCAGTGTATATTTTCTCTATTTCTTTTCCTGTGACGTTGACATGTACACGTTATTGATGTTGTTCGGACAGGCTTAGTTTCTAACCTCATCAAAATAATCCTGTCACTAAACTGTTCACAACTGTTTCCCTACTCTCTTATTAATTATAAATTTTACACCAGTGACTACATTATTATTATTATTATTACTCCGCGATTCACTAAAATTGTGTGGCGGAGAGTGCATTGCACCTATCGAAAAGGGTTATGGTTTGGAAGGGTTATAAGGGATATGGCAGGAGGCGCCCATGGGCTATTGTGAGGAACCATCCCCGCATTCGCATGGAGTGATCTGGGAAAACCATGGAAAACCCAGATCAGGATGGCTGGAGTGCTTTATCGAAAGCTACTCCTGTCGGATTTTAAGTTCACTCGCCCGGTAAATCCTTTCTATTCCATTCCCTAATCGCTCGTGGCAAAAATGAGTACAGAAATGAATCGGTTCTGGCCCTGATTTCTCTTATCTTATTTTCATGGTCATTTCGAGATATGAATGTTGCTGGTAGCAATATTTGCTGACTGTCATTCCGAAATACATCTGTCGTGAATTTTTCAATTAGCTTCCGTCGAGAGCAACGCCTTCGGTGTTCCAGGTCTTCCCAACCTAACTCCTTCAACATCGCACTTACGCTTTCCCTCCAACTATATATACCTGTCACGAATCGGGCGGCTCTTCTTTGGACCTTCTCTAAAGCCTCCATTAACCCCTTTTGATGGGGACCCCATACAGAACAACAATACTATAAGTGAGGACGTACTAGTGACTTGTATACAATCGATTTAACTTCCTGAGTGCATTGATTTAAATTACGACCTAGAAATCGGAGCATACGATTTGCTTTTCCCATTACATTCTCGATATGCTCATTCCAAGACAAATTATTACGAATTGTTACTCCTAGGTATTTAGCGGAATCTACCGTTCTAAAGACAGTGCCATTAATCGTATATTCATAGTTAAATGGTGTCACCTCTTTACTTACACGCATGACTTGGCACTTTTTAGCGTTTAACTCCAACTGCCAATCTTTACACCACGCAATTATTTTCATATTATCGTCTTGCAACAAAGCGCAGTCGTCCTTGGTTTTGATTTCGCAATAAATTATAGCATCATCGGCAAATAATCTTTTCATCCCCCCTATTATGTCGCATAGATCATTGATGTATATGAGAAACAACAGTAGCCCTAACACGCTTCCCTGGGGAACTCCAGACCCCACTTCAGTAAGTGATGAACGCTCACCGTCGAGAACTACACACTGTGTTCTGCCCTTCAGAAAGTCTGCAACCCAGTCGCATATTTGTCTAGATATGCCGTAACCGCGAAGTTTCCTAAGTAACCTAGTGTGAGGCTACATTGATAGCTTATGCTAATTATCCTATATTCCCCCCCGTCAGAAATCCTGTGCGTCCTTCCATTTAATCTCACTAATCCTAACAACATCTAATTTAAATCGTTCCATCTCCATTTTTAAGATTTCTAATCTACTAACCCTATTAAGACTTCTAACATTCCAGACTCCAACTCGTAGAATGTGTCTTATCCATTCTCATGACTCCTCCCTGTAATCTTTGTTGCCAGAGTTTCATCCGTAAAACGGGGTGCACTACGTGAAGGAGATGTTGACATTTAGTTGGAAGAGGCTAATATAGCCTCACCCAAACCCTTACACCCCTATTTGAACTATCATTCCATTGGCCATTGGAACTGCACAGGTGTGCGTTCGTGCATTGTCCTGATGAAAGATCTTTTTTCAAATTTGGATGTTTTTTTAATTTATTTCTTCACCTAACCAGTGCAATAATGACATACAGTAAACTTCATTTATTGTGTTTCCTTTTTCCAAGTAATAGATGTAGGTAATTCTGCGAGCACTCTAAAAACCGGTGGCAATGTTTCACTGTCGTCGCCTTCTATGGAGCCTGCTGACCTTCAAGACAGTTCCTTAGTTTCTGTGGTACAGTGGTGTATCCATGTTTCGTCCATAGCTGTGTATTGATGCAGAAACTGGTTAAGGTTTTGACAGAAAAGCATCAACATAGCCTCGGGGTTGACTACACGATTGTGCTTACTACCCACAAAAAACACACGGCACCTATCTTGCCGATTTTATTTTTATTTTTTTCGCCGCTTAATTTTTCATGCAAAATTGAATACACTGTACCTTACGATATTCCTGTAGCCACTACTATTTTGCACACTTCGATTCGTCGATCACTTAAAACCATATCAGAATTTTGTCAATGATTTCATCCTGAGCATTGTTCATCTTGTATGGATGTTCAGCCACAATTAAACTCATTTACCCAATTGTAAATTGCTTCAAATGCAGGAGTAGATATACTTTGAACTTCATCCATCTCAGCTTTGATCTCTTACAGTTTAAAGCCTTTTAAATAAAAGTATTTAATCACTGCTTGAACCTGTTTTTTTTTTTTCAATTTTTCTAAATGAATACCACTTGTCTGCTTCAGTCGACAATAACACTGAAACCAGATGATAGAAGTAGCTGAGTTTATCTGCCATTTATTGGATAATGGTGCCAACTAAAAAGAAATAGTTTTTTACACTACACCTGTGGACTCTTGGATTTGCTGGGGACTTATTGAATGACCCTCAAACAACATAATACCCCTCTACATTAGTATAGTAACATGTCGTGAAATTTGTCTCAGAGATTTTAACGCAGTTTTTGCCCTTGCCATATTGTTCATTATCCTCATTGTTGGCGATGTGTTTCAGACTCTGTATTAGTTTTGTTCATATATCGTTTCAGTCTGGTTCCCCTTTTTTTTACTTAACATTTCTTGTGGAAAATAACTTTATTCTCTTCGAGCATGGTTGCCTTTCTTCGTTAGTTTATTTTTTGTAATAGAAAGCATCTAACTATGAAAAGATGCATTAACAGACTTCTTGTAATAACTTTTATTCAATCAATTAATTATTTCACTTTTTTTCACCAACACCAGCAGAAATCAAAAAACCGTTAAGTCTATACCAGACTTCTTTCTGATATTTTCCGGTTCGTATATGGAATTTGTGAACTCAAGATAACGACTCAATCATGTCGCTCTTAGCAACCAACCTAATCTAAAAACAACCACATCCCGAAAAACTAAACTTCAAAGAACATATGTATATAAGTATGAATACATACCATTGAATAACCTATAAAATATGTGATTGTCACAACCCCCTCCAGTTTATCGTATTATTTTGGAAGGCTTGTGACTTCAAAGCGTAACGTCCCTGTCTGAAATTAGGTTTGATCACATTACTCAAATAGACTTACACTAAAGAAATGACGTTCATACATAATGAATGACTGGTTTTGGGATATTTTTTCACAAATAATGTTATATTATAATATCATTTTCCTTTTAAATACATATACAATATGTACATTTAATTATTACAGGGTTCCCATGGGCCTTAAAAAGGCCTTAATTTTCATTTTGAATTTTAAGGGCCCTTAAAAAGCCCTAAAATTTGTTCAAAAGCCTTAAAATCTTTGAAAAAGCCTGATTTTTTTTTCTAACACCAAGAGATGGCATATTAAATTTCACTATCCAGCGACGCGCTAATTGGCAGATTTCTCTCTGGCTCGACCTTGACCAGGTGTGAGTCAAAGTGCTTATATTTGAAGCAAGTAGTAGAGTCTTTGCACAGAACCTCTCTTATGTAGTTCTGCTTCGTACATGCCTGCGTCTTACATGAGAGTTTAAACAACTTCTTACAAAGTAAACAACTTGATGCCCATGTGCGAACTGGAATGAATGTTCAAACACAATTGAAATCTCATATTTAACTTCTGTTTTTATGGGCCATGCCAAAGCTGAAGATTTGATTGAACTTGTTTTGGAAGCAGTTGAGAAGTTCTCTCTCCAAAAAGTGATACAGGTTTCAATGGATGGTCCATCCGTAAATTTGAAATTTTTCAATATGTTGCAAAATAAATTAAGAACTGGATTTATTTGTGAAATGTTTGATGTAGGAACATGTGGTTTACATGTTGTAAATAAAGCATTTAAACATGGTTGCCAAGCTTCTGGCTGGCACCTTGATTCAGTCCTAGTTTCCTTATTTTGGTTATTTAAAGATTCACCCACGAAAAGAGAGAATTTACTCAATATTTCCACTTGTAAAAAAAAATGCCCTCAAAATTTTGTTTGCACCGGTGGTTGGAAAATTTACCTGCAGCAGAAAGGGCATTAGAAATATGGGACGATGTTAAAACCTACATACAGAATGTGGAAAAGGGCTCTTTGCCTAAACCTACATGTAAGTCCTTTTTAACAATTCAACAGGCAGTGAAAGATAATCTTATTTGTTCAAAACTCAATTTTTTCATTTTTGTGACTAAAATGACAACCCCATTCTTGGCTTTTTATCAGAGCACAAAACCTCTCTTGTCATTTATGGCAGTGGCGTAGCTAGGGGTGGGCGGTGGGGGCGGTCCGCCCTGGGTGTCACCCGTTTGGGGGTGACACCCACATTTCGAAAATAGTAATAGAAATTAGTGTGACACAAAAAAAACTTCTTTTATCCTTTGGTGTCGAAACATGTCTACTTTTATTGTTATGAATATTTGTTTTTGGGTTGATTTAGTGCTTTTTCAAATGCGATCCAGGTGGCTATGCTCATTCGTTATAGTAGAATATAATTGTTGGCAATACCGTGCGCTTACAAAGAAAGCACCGCTCTGTAGCTCCAACAATCACAAGAAATCGTTCATTGTTGTAGCTTGCCGTCCATCACTGTTGTTTGGTTTGTTAGAAGCGGCGGTGGATATAATATAAGTTTTCTTGAATAAAAAGAGGAAGTTTTAAAATTAAAGTTTATATATAATTGCTAAAATCATAGTATTTAAATTGTTTTGCTTATTTAGAATTCCATTAGCTTTCAAGCTAAGATTTACAAGTGCCTTGAAGTTTTTCTAGTAATTTTTGAATTTATTATCTGACAGATTTGTGTTGTACAAACTGAGTACATTTCGCATTTACACTCTGCGTACCTGCCTATTATCGACAGTGCACCTATATTCGACATGAAATCGTATCATGTTCGAATTTATGCTAGTAAAAACTGTGCATTAAACTAGCAATACTGTCAGGTTTCAAATCAATCTGAACGGGTCCAAGTGTCCGTTGATGGTATCGTCCGTCGTTGGTAATCAGTTTTTGTAAAGCTTGTGTTTAAAACAGTCGGAATCGTAACTGTTGCGTATAGAACTGTAATGTAAATTATATATATTTAAAACTGTAAAGGAAATGAAATGTAAATTGTTAAACTATGTAAATAGAACTGTAAAGTAATGAAATGTGAATTGTCATAAAACGCAAAGAACTTGGCTGTGTGGCTGATAAGGCCGAAAGCCATTTAAATAAATAATAAAAAAAAAAAGGTCGGAACCGCGTATCTTGCTAGCAAAATCGTAACATTAGTAAGCACTTAAATTCATGTAAGTTTGCTATGCTTTCTTCTGATAGAGAATATGCAAATATGATCGCGATGAAATAAATAAGCGTATGTTTCTCTATGAATTTTTCATAATAAATTTAGAGAAGAAGAACATTTGTATTATGGGTAACCCCTCTGTCGAATACAGGTGTATTCCTTAAATCGACAGGGATGTCGAACTTTTGTTCCTGATCAAACTGAGCGAACATTCAAGCCGTTTACAATATTTCTATTTATATGCTACATAGCGGCGCTATAAATGTAAAATTAACATGTGAAGACGGTCTTCAGTACATACTATGTCATATTTAGAAGTCTGTAGCTACGTGTATATTTAAAAAAAAAAAAAAAAAATCGTTGTTTTTATATTGCATTTATTGTTCTATTTTTATGGAGGAACTTAATGTAGAGTTGCTTCTCTGACTATACAGTCTCTCCCAGGGTCTCACGACTTGTGGGACCCGGATTCTGGGTTTGCACCGATGGAACCCCATCTGGGTCTGGAATTGCTTTTACTTTGATCAAGCCACTTCTGTTAACTTTCCTCTCGATATCCCTTGCGAAGTCATTTAAATACAACCTATGTTAACGTTTCAACAACAAATGATTGGGTAGTTTTAGATTTTTTAAAAATTTATAGCGAAATATTATGGTCACCCTATAGTTACACTGGCAAAAATTAGAATCTCACCATGCATACAGGAATGGTAGAATTTTAGGGAACTTTGAAGATATATCCAGGGCCATACCCAGAAGAAATGATAGCAAATGGAAATGGATCAGGATAAGTTACTACCATTAGATACAGTTTTCAGTAAGAAATGCGTCCAACTTGAGCACCAATGCATTCTTGGATTCTTGCCGACATTGAATCAACAAGTGTTTCGAATGTCTTCTTGGGGTATTTCTCTTTACGCCTGCATGTCTTTTGCAGTCAGTTATTGCGCAGTTTGTGCTGCTCCTGGTATCCCAGACATGCTCTATTGGGGACACATCTGGGGACTGTGCTGTTCAAATTGTGATCGAAACTCCTTGCAAGGCTTGTGTAACTATGGCCGCAATATGAGGATGGGCATTATCTTGTTGTAAGATGCGATTTGAATGGTGAACATAAAGGGTATCACAATAAGATGCAGTACCCTGCCCACATAGTGGTGGGCTGTCATTGTGCCATCAACAACAGCCGACTCAGTCATGCTGTCGAAACTGATTGCCGCCAAAAAATGACACCGGTGACTGCATTTGTGTGATGTTCTGAAATCACAGCAGGTAAGCAGTTTTCCAATATGCCTCCGAACATGTCGTGAATTATCACTTTGCCACAGACAGAATCGAGACTCGTCTGTAAACACAAATGTACGCCATTCACATGTCCTTTTATGTTTTGCATTACACCAGGTTAGATGATGCTGGCAATGAAATCAGATAAATGGGACACATTGCACAGGGTTCAGAGAGCGTACTCCAGCTTCAAGCAATTGGTTTTCAATCGTCCGGGGAGGGGGGTGACTCTCTCTGTAACCACTGTTTGGATCTGGCCTGCAGTCAACCATTTGCCAGCAGCAGCCACCCACACAATTTGGCGGTCTTCACGTGCTGTTATCCATCAGTATAGATCTGGAGTATAAGAGCTTTCTTTCATCACTGTGTAACAAGTCTCTATACTGATAATGCACTACGGCCAATCCTTTGGGAGACTTTCACGATATGATGCACCTTTTTAATACACGTCAATTCTCGGACCTCTCCCACAGTTAGACATTTGAGTGTATAGAGTGGTCACTCTTCGCCTGGGCATACTTAGCCAACAAGAACTCGTGGACAACAAAGTGTCATGTTACACCACACTGTACGCCACTCGTACGTTAAAAGAATATAAAAAAATAGCAATTTACATAATAATAGCACCGTAATTCTCATATTATTACATGTAAAACTTTCAATTTTAAATAATTTAATATTCTTCATGTGGGCATACTTGGGGCCAAATTTCATTCATTTATCACAACATCGTATAGGTGTTGGGATTTTAATTTGCGCCAGTGTGTGTATCAGTTGCTACGTGTAAACATCGAGCTCTATTTTGCCAATACTGGTCTGTACCGTCGCCGCAACGACAGTCGGCCGAGTGGCAGCTCGCCCCTTCGCGTTCACAATTTTCCATAGCTCGCCTATGTTCCTACCCAGTCTTTATTCTCCTTTAACGTTTTCAAGTGATTGTTACAGGGAATCAGTGTTGGGGATGACAGGTAGGTTTGATACCTTTACTTTATTTTGCACAGTTTTGGTACGAAAGTACATTAAAATACTTTTTTATCTGACTCATGTAATCACCTATCTGGTTGATCTTTTATGTACAAAAATAGTATCCCAACGCAGCAGTACCGGATTAACCACGTAGCAGGAGGTAGCAAATACCACGGGCCTCGCGCCTCCTAGGGGGGCCCCGCACCTAGGCTATATGGGCGACCTTTTTTGTTTTTAGCTCCACAATTTTCCCCAGGACGGCAAAAATCAAGGGCCTCTTCTTCACATTTGCTGCGGGCCCCGCGCTGTCTTAATTCGGCCCTGCAGCGCAGTATTAACAAATCATTACCACACTGTACCGGAATGAAAGATTCTCGCATATTTCAATGCAATCACAATGAAATGTCAATCACTTCGTACTTGACGTGTTTGTTTTGCTTGAGGTTCTTTTTGATTGATTCAGTATTTTTTTAGCAAAGAATGAGGTTATAACATATTTTAATTTAAATTTAGGTCGTAAAGATTTTGTATAATAAATATAATAATTTCATGTTATCTCAAAGTTCTAGTCAAAGTTTCTTAATAGGAAACTCGCAGTGTACCTATTTCGTAGTCACCTAACTTCGAAAGGAGACCTACAGATTAACGTTAAATTCGAACACGGAGCGTCCTAGAATCCTCGTATTAACAGATAAAAGCATTGCCAGAGGTAAATGTCAATTTTTAGGCCCGCGAAAATTACAGTCGAGTTTGGACCGGGACCTTCAGTATCCAAACCGCACACAGTCATTTGAGTCACCAGTGCGAATGTAGGTGTAATGAAAAATAAGTTTGCAAACATGATACAATGAATATACTTTTTTTCTATACCATCTATTTTTGCTATCAAAAAACACGAATCAACTTTTATGTGTTTGAATACATATTTTTCAGTACTCCTAGATTAGTCTGGCGTATGGTTACGGCGTGCGATTCGGATGTGGAAGGTCCCCGTTATAAATGCAGATCTCGGCTGCAATTTTTGTGGGTATTAAAATTGATCTTCAACTCTGGCAATATATTGATTTATTAATGCGAAGATGCTAGAACAATTCCTACATGTTAAGAACATCTTATGAACATGGATGAAAAAAAAAGACACTTGTTTTAAGACCAACAATAACATGAAAACAACATTTGGTCGTAAGGGAAGGAAAATTTCCGAACTCTCTCTATGCGTTCTCCACATCCAGCAGACTGACACTGGTCCACACCGTCGAAACATAAACCAATCCAATGATGGCCGCGTGTCGGCCAAGTGTCGGACGACATGCCATGTCCTTTGGACAAACTTCGACCGAGTGAGTGCCAATAGTAAGAAACGTGTCGGTGCGGTGACGGTGCAGGCAAGAGAGTCCCGATCTTCAGAGGAGTTAAAATTAATCTAAAACCACTTTCGATCACCAGTGATCAACACGTGGCTAAAATCTTGCCATATTGATTATTGAACATGAAGTAAATCAAATTTTTAATTTCGAAAATGTGATTTACTGGTTTGCAGTTGTTAAAGCTAGAAAGAGGGGATTGTGAAAGCAATTGTTTTTATTTTATTTGCATATCTTTTAAATGTTGTTAATCTTACAATTTTATTAACTATTATTTTTAAATAACAATAAATTTTTATTTAATTATGTTTTATTAATATCATATTTTACACCTAAATGATGATATAATATACTCAATTTTGGATTTAAGTTTTCAAGGGGTGACACCATCGATATCCGCCCCGGGTGTCACCCACGCTAGCTACGCCACTGATTTATGGCAGAGGTTATAAGAAAATTTATTACCAATTTTATTGTTATCTACAATGTTTTTAAGAAAGAACACACAAAAGTATTGACTAATGTATAAAATGTGGCAACATTAGACCTGAGTGATGTGTCAAAGCTTTCCTGTGTTAGCAACATCAGTTTAGGAGTTGCAGGCGATCAACTTATCAATGCTATGATATTCAACAAGAAAGTTTCTGAAAAAGAAGTTTTCGAGATGAAAAAGGAGGTCAAATTTTTACGATGATTAAGCACATACTGGACAAATCTCCTATAAATTATAGAGTTGTGAGAAGTATGACTTGCCTTGATCCTAGACAGATGGTGCTAAATAGTAGCAACTGTTATGAAAAGATGAAATATCTTCTGATTCACTTGTCAAAAATAAATTTAATTGGAGAAGGAGGCTGTGATGAAATTCTTATATAGTATCACAGTTTATCACCAGTTGCCTCAAATGCTTCAAACCACTTCAGCTCATTTAATCCACATGATGAGCATTCACGATTAGATATCTTTTTAGAGAAGTATCTAGGCAAAGAAGATTATAACAGAGTACACAAAGTAGTAAAAATATTTTTGCTGTTATCACATGGACAAGCAGATGTTGAACAAGGCTTCTCTGTGAACAAGCAGTTGGAAGTTGAAAATCTTTAGTGGCTCAAAGATTAGTCAGTCAACATTTCAAAAACAGCAAAAATAAGTTGTTTATAACTAAGGAGTTAAGGATGTATGCAGCTATGGCTCGTCAAAAGTATATTGCGTACCTGGAAGAGAGAGAGAGAGAGGGGGGAAAAAAATAAATAAAAATAAAAATGCAAAGAATACAGGGATTCAGGGAGTGAAACACAAATCTATTTTAGATGATTTTAAGTGTAAAAAGGCACATCTAGAAACAGCAATTAAAGATGTTGAAGATAATGCTGATAAACTAGCAGATAAAGCTGAGGTTATAGGGGATGTTAAGTACATCACACAGTCCAATAGTTTTCGACGAACCGCTAAAGTTAAAAAAGCTGAATTTGAGGATGTTGAAAGTAAAATTAAGGTTCTATTGAAAGATTTAAAAGAGAATTGACCTTTGTTTTTAAACAATGTGAAAATAAAAAAAAAATCATTTAAAAAAGTATATATTTTTTTGTTTAGCCTGCATACTTATTAACAACTCTTGCCAGTATCCTATTATATAAAACGCTAACGTGTGGTCTGCGTGCGTCGTCTATAGCTACTTCACGGATTGGCTACAGAACGGTCACGTGACAGAAGTCACTCGCCAATCAACAGCCACCATATTGTATTCCTTCATTCATGTCGCGTTTTGTTTATTTACTACAGTTAGATGCAGAAACTCATATAAGAAGAAAAAGATTCAATATTTAAGCTATTTTACCTGTATCAGTTAGACGCAGATATTCATGTAAGGAGAAGAGGATTCAATATTTACGCTATTTTATCTGCATCAGTGATAAGGACCATAACCTAAGAATTTTTTAGGCAGAAGGTAAGAAACAAAGAAGTTTATTAAAAACTAGGAGTAACGTACGTAATGCGAAATGTATTAGTCAAATAAATAACAGTTATCCGTTTTCGAAATTATAGTCCCCGTCATATGAAGTGAAATGCATTTATTTATTTTAAAATATTAACCAAATACTCTGATAATCTAACCAGAGTAACGTATTCATATAACGAAAGATATAATTAAAAATAATTCTTTTTCTGAATAAATTCCTACTACCATTATAGATGATACCCTTAATATTTGATACATGTGTTAGCTATTAAATGCGATTTAAGATAACCTTTTTATTAGATTTAAATCATCAACTGTATAAGCCATGTGACACTCGCAATTCAACAACAATATTACTGCCGCAAAACAGCAGTGAGCGGAGATATTAGAAATACGGAGAGCAGGTGAAAAAAATTAATGCGAGGCAATTATATGTCACAAAGTTACAATTAGTACATTCCTTTAAATTTACATATTGCTTTTTATTCATGTAAATGTAAGGAGAAGGGTATTTATTCTATGTTTACATTATATTACCTGTATCAGTTAGATGATGAGAAACAATGAAGTTAATTCAAAACTCAGAGAAATGTACGCATCGCGAAATATATCCACCCAGATAAATGACCGTTATTTGTTTTTGATATTATAGTAAAATTAAAGTAAAATGAATTTATTTAAATAAATCGTAGTAAAATACCCCGATAATCTAACCACAGTATGGTACCCTTATCACGAAAATATCATTAAAAATGGTTGATATTTGCTTTTCCATACAAGTTTTTCCAGAATAAATCCACCATAGGTGCTGCCTGTCGTTATTCATATGAGGGTATTAATAAAAGCTATGATTTTCGAATGTAACGTTATGAAGGTTGTGGCTAAGTAGACCAGAATGGTAACTGACACATTTTGTTGCAGCATAATTCGCTCTGAAATCAGTTTTACAAACCATTTAAACTGCTTTCATAAGCGCCATGTTACTGAACGTATTAATTAATGCGGGTGAAAGTAGTTCCATACCTATCGTGCTGAATTGTGCCTGGACCAGGAATAAAACTGATATTACATGGACAGCAAAAGTTTTCGGGAATCCTAAATGGTTTTTAATTTTATTGGTTCTATACTTCCATCGTCATTAATTCAGTAGAAGTTACTGCAATATTGCTATGTGAACAGCAAATCAAATATTTAGAACAGTACAAAATCAAAGAACTTATCATTACGTAATAACAATTCCGTATAATTAACCCACTGCAAAAAAAGGAACTGCCAGAATATGGCGTTCAAACCGTCATTTTTGACGGGCTCGAAGCTAGTGTTTTATGTTTACTCTTATAACATGTTGTAGCTCATCTGGTAAGTAAACTTTACTCATATAAGAAAATATTTGATCAAATACCCAATAGGAACTACTGCTGTAACTCAAAAGATATTGAAAAAGTTGTATTTAACCTATTTCTTAAACCTGTGGAAAATGTTTCATCTTTAACGGGTCTTTTACATGTAGCTTTCAAAAAAAGGGGGGGGGGGTGAGTCTTCCTCATTCAACATTATACCTGAAATCTAATAAGTAATTGAGCTGACAATTTGGCAGTCTTTCTCTGATGTAACTGCTAGTGTGCTATAATTTATAAAAACAAATGAAGTTAAAATATACATTTGTACGTTAGTAATTCTTATTACTAAGGTGGTAATGTTTCTTTTTGCCCTTGTGTTAGTTTTCTGGGGTATAGTAGTTTTTGTTATTTTATGTTTAATATATGAATAGAGAAAAAGTTTCAATATTCACTATATTGTGTGAAAACAAAAGTAAATTTATTAGAAATTTATTATTTATTAATTTATAAACTCTATTAAAGCTTATTTCATCATAATCTTAACATGCATATTTTAATTTCTTTGCTGTAAGTTGCATATTAATTTTTCATAACATTTTAATATACGTTAAATATAGCCTTAAAAAATATAAAAAATTGCCTTAAAAAGGCCTTAATTTTTCTTTTACTAAAACAGTGGGAACCCTGTATTATTTTTTAAAAAAGAAATATTACACATATGAATTGTCAGCCTTTTGGAGACGTGTTTGGTGTCTCTCATACAAAACAGTCTTTTCTCAGTTGATAAAGGGTCTCAGTTCTATCTATTAATATAATAAACAAGCTGTCATGTATGACGTCACCTGTCATGGCATGACGTCAATCAATTATGTCACACTTCATGCCATTATTCTTGGTAATGCACGTTATTTAATAACATTTTCAAGCAACCGCAAATAAATTAACTAACAGAAAACTGAAATAAAAGTATGTATTGTGTTAAAATCGACATATCAATCATTAGATGCTTATATTTACGTAATATTCTTTTGATATATATAGAAGTATTCCTTAAATTCTTTGTCCAGAGATATGTAAGATAGAAGCTTTGTGTTTCGAGCATCAGTGTAGCGAATGTTTTGGTTAGATTGTTACTTAGCATGGGTCAGAATTACAACTGGCATTTGATGTTATGGCAGAGGACATGAATAATTTAGTTTTTGTAGTTCAAAATAATTTAAACTGTACCCTATTATTGAAATTATTAATTCGTTTAAACGAACATAGTTGCACACTGATCCCGATCTGTGCATCCTACACTACAGTTGAAACAACTATTACGTGGCATGTTGTAAGTTTATAAGATTTATTTTAATTTACTTTGCTTCCACTATGCAATTTTACTGAGCCCCAACTGTGGTAGCCATTCAAACGTTTTAATATTGGTCTGCATCATGGATAACAAAAAGGAAATGTGTAAAAATCCTTGAAGATTTTTGATCAAATGTATATCGCAATGCATTATTGCCACTAAACCATTTATTAATATGTGTGAGATAGAAGGATTGTTCTCTTGGCGGCAAGTTTATCGTAGTATGTGGTTATGTTGAAATGCAACCTGGACCCGGATGGCAAGGCACGAGGAATTACACTGAATTTTATTTTATAACAATTCTATTTAGTTAAGCAATTGCTATGACATGAATTGTCTGAATACTGAAAGAAAAGTATGTATTGCGTTTAAATTGGCATATTAATTATCAGTTTTTTACTAAAATCATTAAATGGTTTGAATGAAAGAAGTTCCAAATGGATCGTGATATATGTGGCCTAAACCACAAATAAATATTACGTGGCTAAGTATAAGTTGTTAAGATTTATTTTTAGCATCCTTCGTTCTCACTGGGGTCCTTATTTCAGCCAATGTAAGCTGCCTCAGACATTAAAATATCAATCTTCATCGCAGGTATTAAGAAAGAAAGGCGTCAGAACCTTTGAAGATTTGAGATCACGTTTATATCGTGATGCATGATGACACTGACATGCGATACAGGGAATGTATTAATTCCTGTATGATTGAAGCTTTAGTTTTCTAACAACAATATTAGCAGAGATTGTGGTTAGGCTGAAATACAGCCTGGACCTAGTTGACAACTGAAGCTTTTTGCTACAGCGCAAGGGACAATAAATTACAATAAGCTTTATTTTATAACAATTCTATTTAGTTAAGCAGAGAAATAAACTACCATAACACTCAGTTAAACCCATCATTTTTGATGGGCCTTGGGGCTAGTAACATTATAATTTCCCTTGACTCATTTATTGTGCAGATGAACCAAAGTATAGGAGTTTTCCCTAACTTTAGCCACTATTTCATATGTCCCTTCATACAAACTTCTTTTATTTTCAATGGCGGAGGACTTGTAATGTGTACGTAAGAGAATTCGGTCGCCTACATTGTATGTTACCAGGAGGATTCCTTGATAAGGCACATTTCTTTAACTGTTCTAAAGCAGTTTTTATCACATCTTCTAGTTTGTTTATGTTTTTATTTGGAAATGTTATGAATTCCAAAACAATCCTGGGTAGTTTAACACAAAACTTCAACTCATAAGGAGTTACTGACGTGGTAGTTTGTGGTATAGAATTTATAACATCCTCTATGTTCGGTATTTCTGAAACCCATCTCTTGTTGATTTCATTACAATACATGCGGAACGATCTGCCTAATTCTTTCATTACTCGTTCTGCAGTATTGCTGTGTGGGTGGTAGAAAGATGTTTTTAGTGTTTGAATTCCTGCTGTCTGGAAACATCTATTTCATATCTTTCCAGAGAACTGAGGGACATTATCTGTCAGAATTTTGTCTGGTTTTCCCAAATGAGGAATTTAGTCATACATCACTTTAGAACAAATAACATTGGCTGTCGCATGTTTAATTGGATACAACTTCACATACTTAGAAAAAACGTTGATTATCACACAAATTTGTCTTACTCCCCCTCGCAACGATGGTAATAACCTGTAGATATCCAAAGCAATTAATTCACGTGGATTTTTTGTTATTACACTTTGCATTTCACATTTCCTTCTGACATTGTCTACTTTGTTCTTTTGACATACCTCACAAGAACGTATGAAATTGCAAACTCTTTTCAAAATATTTGGGAAGTAAATAGTTTCTTGAAGAATCTTGCAACATTTTGTTGCTTCAAAATGTCCATAGCTAAAATAGTGTTGTCTAATAAAATGGCCAACAAAATTTTCTGGAATCCAGAGTTTCCAATCTTCTCTCTTTTCGTTGTTTCTTCTAAAGAGATACCTTCTTTTCCACAATAAGATTTCGTTAGAGATGAATGATAATCATTGTTTGCCGATTTTTTTTTTTCAATACTTCCATAACAGCTGTATCCTTCCTTTGTTCCTCTTTCATAAACTGCAAACATCTTTTTACCACTTTTTCCCCTATTGTGCCTTTGATGTACATTAATTTTGGTGTGTTTGTAGTTGGTACAACCAACTTTTCCACAGATGTTCCCAGAGGTAACCGTGACAAGGTGTCAGCAGCAATATTCTCCTTTCCTGAGATATATCGTATCTCAAAATTAAACTCTTGTAGTCACAGGGGCCCCCTTGCCAATCTCCCATGGACTAGTTTACGTTTTGTCAAGAGGGACAATGCTTTATAGTCAGTAAAAACAAGTTTTTCTTCCCATTAGCAGGTAGCGGAATTTTTGAAAAAATCCACACTACAGTAAGAGCTTCCTTTTGTGTAATACAATAATTGCGTTCTGCTTTGGTCACGACTTTGCTGGCAAAGGCAATCGTTCTCTTCATCTGCATTCCATCCTCGCAGGTCTGTTGAAACACTTCAACTCCTAACCCATAGTTAAGAAGAGCTTCTTTTATTGATATGAAATCATGTTCACTATCATCTGTCCAAATCCAATGCGTGTTCTTTCTTTTTAATTTCCCTAAATGCGAACTATTTAAGATTTGACCTTTTTAAAACTTGCAATAGTATCCACATAGTCCTATGAAGCTTAGCAATTGTTGCTTATTGGTCGGTAGTGGAATGCCTTTTATGGCTTATGTCATCATTTGGTTTAATACTGTCTGGTTAAATAGTGGCTGAAAGACAACGACTCCAGTTTCACAACTTCAGTTATGAGGCACTACAAACCACAATGCACGAAAGCCCCAGTCCACATAGGAAACATAGGGAAGAACTTAAACCAGCTCAGAATCTATTTTCTAGAAAAAAGTTATTTCGAAACGAGCTTAGACCCTCCGCCACCCAAAACAACAAGGGACATCTATATTAGACTTTCAACAATGGCCGAAAGAAACAACATTGAATTAAAGTATCCGAGCACTAACTGGCCCCAAGTTTGGCGAACCATCTTTAACAAAAACCTTCCATCCGAGGTAATGTCCGCATGGTATAAAACAACCAACGAACTAATACCGACAAACGAAAAACTTTTTCGGATTCATCTCTCGGCAACTGACAGGTGCCACAAATGCGGCAACACAGACACCCTTTTGCACCGCTTCTCGTGCGGCGAAACACAGCGCATTTGGATATGGCTGAAATACAAGTTAGCACAGCTGGACGGAACCACAATTTCAATACAGGAAATCCTCAGACCCGATAAGATCCGAAAACCATCACGGAAACAAAATGCCGCAACATGGCTACTAGGCCATACAGTACTATATGTTTGTCAACACCACGACAAAGAATACAGCAATTACATCTCCTTCATGGAGAGAGAATTCGCGAAGGCGACCACTTCTCCCCGTTACGCCAGCTCATACGGCAACGCACTGCAATCCCTCGTAATGGGCGGACACCCAAGCATTCCGTAAAACACACACAGGGGCGCCAACCCGGAAGAGCGCAGGAGAAGACAGCTGCCGAAGAAAACAAAACTCACGGAACGACCACGCTGCTAGCCCACAAGAAGTGAACAGTGTGAATGATGAATTTAACAGAAGCATGTATCTTCGTATTTCACATCCAAGAAGTCTGTATCTTAAATCTTTGTATTTGCACCACACTTTGATTTTGTGTATTGTATCTTGTACCTGGCATTGATACCTTTATACCTAGTACCATACATCTCTGAATTTTGTAACCAATAAATAGGAAAGTAATAAACAAAAAAAAAAAAAAAAAAAAAAAAAAATAGTGTGTCCAAGAAAGATTATTTGGGATTTCAGGAATATACACTTTTTTAATCAAATGATCATCCCTCCTTCTTTTAGAGCCAATAAGACTCTTTGTACAGAAAGTCCGTATATTGGCGAGGTACCTGTGGTATTGGAATTTGCCAATAGGGAGATGTTAAATTCAAAGAGGTTAAAAACTTCTTCCCCTGAAAGTTTTGGATTAATTCATCTATCAGTGGAGGATGATCACATTCAGTAATCAAAATTTTACTTAGTCTATGGGCATCCAACACCAATCTGCCTTCGTTACTACCACTAATGGGTTATTGGATGGGCTGTTTGGCCTCTCTATAATATTCCAGTCAAGCATCTGATTTATTTCCATGTGAACTTTGTTACGCTTTGCCAAAGGTATGACATATGGCTTTACGAAGAAAGGGCCGAGAAGTGGCATTCATAATTTGATACTCTTCCTGGCTGGTCAGAAAATACATCATTATATTTCCGTAATCAACTTTTAAGTTGATTGTGGTATTACAGTTCAACATTTTCTAGAAAAGACCAATCCTCTCCTCTCATATTTTGTTTATCATCATCCTTAACAGTTCCAAGCCTCTGGCCGGGTCTGCTTCATGCACAACCCTCTCCATTTCATTCTTTCATCCCACCACCTCTCTGTAACCACATTGTTCCAGTCCTCTCCTCTCTTCCGTACACACTCCTTTCAGCCATCCATCTCTTGGTCTTCAACTGGGTCATTTCCTATGCATCTTAGTTTCGTGGATTTTTCTTGGGATTCTCTGAACCTCCATTCTCTTTACATGTCCATACCATCTCAGTCTTGTCCTCTCTACCCTTTCCAGTAGGCGTTCCTCTTTTATGGTGCATCTAATCACTTCATTCCTTATTCTGTCCATTTTAGTAACTCCCGTTCTACCTCTTAAAAACTTCATTTCGCTTTCTTGTACTCTGTTGATGTCCCTGCTTTTTCATTGTCCATGTTTCAGCGGAATAATTCAAGATAGGCACATAGTATGTATGATAGATTACTCTCTTGCTTCTCTGTGGCACATCTTTATTCCAAATCAGGCTTCTAATGCTCCTTAGAAACACCTTCTTTTGTTTATCATATTCAAAATTTGAGTGTCTGTAAAGTGTTAGTAACTTCCACCCTTTTTAAATTTTCACTAGTGCATTGCATGGCATTTTGGCACAAATGTTCTAGACTGTCTGCAAAACAATAATCTTTGCAGTTTTCTGCTGATGGCCCGCATGACGACACATGTATGTTACATACTGGGGTACCCTCCCATAAAGTATTTATCTCTGTTCTAACTCTTTTCCCTTCTATTTGCAATTCCAGAAATTTTATAATTCAGTATTGCTTTATAAGCACTCATCCAGTCTACTCAAATTCACACTGTCGTAAGGTCCGGTACTACAAATACTGGTACCTCTATATAATGTGTTTCTATTGTAGCTGCTAGCAATACCTGCAGTTTTATTTGTTTGCTTTCTTTAGCCGTAGCCGTTGTAACATTCGTGCCTTCTACTGGCAATGAATAAATCGTTACTACTTGACTGAACAATATATAACACACCTCAGACACACAGGAAATTTCTGCACCTGAATCAATCAAAACATTTATAGTCTTTCCAAATGCAGATAAACGAATCATCAGTACCCTAACACATCTCTCCTGTGACTCAAACTCTTCACCCCGTAATTCATCAGTGGGGTTGTTGTTACAGCACAGTCTTGATACTTTCTGTGCTATATGAGGGTTTGATCCGTTTTCTAAATTTGCCTCCGTCTTGACAGCAATGTTAGCAGATATTAGTTTTTTTGGTCTATGCCAAGCTGGCATTGTGAGATTCCCTCCTGTTTCTTCTTGTTTCCTAAAGCCATTGTTGTGAAATCCTTTCCCTCTCTGGAATCCCCTCACATTTGCTTTACCTCTTTGGTATGCCCATCCCCCATCATTTCTACTAAAGTTTGGATTCCCTTTCAACCCATTACTTTGGTAATTTTGCTTGTCCTCCTGTTTCCTAAAATAGTGTTTATCACTATTTTCTTCCTTATGATTCCAATTTCTGTGTTGATTATCTAACTTTGCTAGGAATTCCCCCACTTTGTCTATAGTTTTGATATTATGTCTTATCAGTAACAGTTGAATATCGCATGGCATCCTATAAGCAATGTCATTTACTACTTCCTCCTCCGGAGGTGGCATATCTAAATAGCTTTTTGATGCTTTTTAAAAAATAAAAAAAATAAAAAAATCATGTAAGTGTTCCTTATTGCTGTGGTAACTTCGAACGCACCATAAATCCCTGCGCACTTCCCTTTGTCTTTTGTGTGACCAAAAATGAGTTAATTTTTTTTTAAAATAATTTCTTGCTATGTGACAAGTTTGGACTTGTCTTTCACCCCATATGCATGCTTCTTCTTCTTTTTTTTCCATATGCTGGAAAACACAATTGATTTTTTCACTATCTTTGTACTGATTAAATATCCTGTATTTTTCAAAACTTTTTATAAAACTGACTGGGCGTATACCACCCTGATCCGTAAAGTTGTCTATCAAAATGCTCGGTTACTCCTGTGCGTAAGTGCGGACTACCTATTGACTGCAATTGCTGCATTAATTAATCTTGTTTTCTGTATTTCATCAAATCTATCATTGATTTTTTTTATTACCAGTAAACACCTTTTGGTGTATTTCTCCTCCAATTGTAGTTGTACAGTGTTACAACTGTGTTGCAAGTAAATTAAGTCAGATTTGAATCTGTCATGTATATCTTGAATGTCTTCTAAATTTTTGTTTATGTCGCTGTTGGACGATTCAATTATCGATGTTCTTGTCTCTGCTGTATTGTTTCTTTCCACTATCTTACCCTGAAATGTATCTCGTTGTACCTCCATCACCTTAAATTTTTCTGTAATCTGTTTTCTAATTTCAACATTTGAGGCTTTTAATTTACTGTGTAGAGATGATAAAGTTTCTTTCATTTTGTCAGTGATTGTGTTATGCAAAATTTGACCAACAGCAGAACATCTTGACTCATATCGTAGGACTTTGTTGTCCAAATTATGAAGTTTCTCATGTATGTCTGTTATTGCTGAATGGATATCTACCAACTGTTTCTGAATCACTATAGATTGGTGTTCCAGTTTAGTTGACTGTTCTTCTATTTCAGCTTTTAGTGAAGTGATTTCGAATATTTGTTGATCAAGTCTATTTTTTAGTTCAGTGGGTTTGTGATTCAATTTTCGAGTACAATCCTAATAAAAGGGATTTTGCCTCAAGTTCACTGCTTAGTGGGTCACCTAAAGACTGTAAATTATTCTCATTCAAAGGTGAGAATCCTAAAAATGGGGGTGAATATTCTGGTATATGTGTTGGGGTGTCCTTGCATTTAAAACATCTTCAGTCGCTTCTGGTGATATGACATTAGGTTCCGCCCCTAGAACTAGGCTGTTAGAAGCATTACCTGCCACACCTTTAATATTATCATTCATAATTATATATGAAGAAATATTCTTGATGCTAAAGAGATTAATATGTATTTCCACATACGTAACTGTACAAACTTGATACACTTGTATCCACGATGAAATATATTTTAAGCTGTAATAAACATAAAAGTTTTAACTCTGTAATATGTGGAAATATAAATAAAAAAATTCTAAATTTAGATGAAAACTGTATAACGTATACTTTGGTTCACCCTTGCTATAATTTTTAAGACAAAAATTAAATTAATTGATGGCAAGCTAGAATAACTTATCTGGTTCACGCGTCGAAGTTGGCAGCAGTAGAAATCTCCTATGTTGTACCGCTGGCAGCGTCCGCTATGCTTCAAAATTCAGTCGGCTCCAGTCTGTATTTTCAGGTTCTTCGTAGTAACTGTTTTGATTATTTACGCCCTTGAATAGCCAGGCTGGAAAGCAAACCTGTCGCACATTGCCATGTATTCGTTTTGTTCATATATCATTTGTCTGGTCCCTCTGTTTTACGTAATTTATTGTGGAAAATAACTTCTCTTCAAGCACGGTCACCTTTCTTCTTTAGTTTATTTTTTGTTATAGAAAGCATCTAACTATGAAAAGATGTATAAACAAATTTTCTTTCCTTGTAATAACTTTTATTCAATCAATTAATTATTTCACATTTTTTCACCAGCACCAGCTGAAACCAAAAAACCGTTCCATCTAAATCAAAATTCTTCCTGATATTTTCCAGTTTGTATATGGAATTTGCGAACTCAAGATAACGACTCGACCATATCGCTCTTAGCAACCAACCTAATCTAAAGTAACCTCATCGCGAAAAACTAAACTTCAAAAAATTATGTATATAAGTTCACTTGCATACTGTGGAATAACCTGTAAAATATGTGATCATCACAACTTGCTAACAGTGCAACTTGATATATCAAAGATTATCTGTAGCAATCATACCTATTCATATACTACACATTCCTACCACAATTCATGTACAACAAGAAACAAGAGACAAGGTGGGAAGGGGAACCTTTGTTGTCAGTGGAAAGAGAAAATCTCATTTCCTCACAAGGTCATATTCATATATTCACATGGCAACTATAGGATCCAAGTGTTTGAGGGAAACTGTATTCGTGTCTTTCAACCAAATGTCTACCTCTCCTTCATGTGGTGCACCCTATTACCAGTATAAGGAGTTACCGCTGCTTACCAATAGCCCTGGAAGAAGGACAGAGAAGTGGTTCAGGACACCTTTTTTGCCCCTGGGGTTTCGAAACTGACATTGTGTGTTTCACCTATAACATTAGAAGCAGAAGACATTGGAAGACCTTAAAGGCACAAAAGGTTGCCCTAAGCTAGGTTCTCCTATCATATTACAGATAAGATGGTAAAATATTCCGTAGGTCAAATTGTCTCCAGGTCAGATTTCCAGGGGTGGACTGTTGAGGGAGGATTCATTAAAATGGCGTGAAGTGTTCTGTGAGTCAGAGTGTTGAATGTTGTAAGTCTGAATAGTGCTGGGAGATTAAAAAGGGGGATAAAATGATTTAAGTTAGATGTCATTACCATTAATGAGCTCGAGTCGAATGACGCAAGGGATTTTTGGTGTGGGGTACGCAAAATAATTGGCACACAAGCTGTTAATGGTGTTACTGATGGGATTTTACTGAACAATAGAATAAGGAGATGGGCGAGTTATTATGAACAGTTTAGTAACAGGACTACTTTGAGAGTTGAAACCAAGCCTGCTCCAACCACATTAGAACACGTGTATATGCTAACATCACAGGAAGATGTTGAAGAATATGGCAAATATGTGATGAAATTGAAGAATTAATCCAGCAGATCAGGGTGGAAGAGGAAAGTCTAATAATCATGGGTGATTGGAATGCAGTATTGGGAGAAGGAAAAGGGAAATGGTGTAGGAAAAAGAAATGAGCAAGGAAGCAGGATGTTAAAATTTTGTGATAAATATAAACTCATTGCAGCAAACATACTATTTAAGAATCGTGCATGAAGTATATACACCTGGAAACTTCTAGGGGTATAGATACCAGCTAGATTATATCATGATCAGACAGATTCAGCAATCAAGCTCTAGACTGTAAAGCATACCCAGGAGCTGACATTGACTCTGATCACAATCTAGTGTAGGCTGAAATTCAAGAGAGGGAAGAAGCAACGCAGGCAGAACAGACTGGAACTGAACAAATTGAACCAGTCTGATATAAGGAGAAAAGGGGGGGGGGGAAGGAATTGCAAATATGGTAAATGTGGATCTAAGAAATAACTCTAAAATGTGTCCTACTGAAGACAAATGAAATGTACTAAACAGGAATAATCAAACAAGCTGCAGAAAACATTGGATCACAGAAGAAATTTGAGAGTTCATGGTTCAAAGGAGAACGCACAGTAATAAAAGATGAAGCATAAACACAGCAGTACAGACATTTTAGAAGTCAACAGGAAATACAAGAAAGCAAAAGAAAGTGACAGCAAGAAAAATGGAAAGTAGAAAAGGAAATGGTCATTGGTAAAGAAGATGTCTCTTACAGGAAGAGCAAACAGAATTTTGGAGAAATGAAGAAAAGATGTATTATGATGAATAAAGCTGCTTATGGGAAAACACTTTTAAGCTCAGAAGATAGAACTAACCACTAGAAGGAATATGTAAAGGAATGGAATGATGTGGACGATTTGAATAATAGTGTTCTGGAAAAAGAAGGCAGAATCGACATTGATTACTTACGAATCCTGTTTTAAGGATAGAATTTGGTATAGCCTGGATAGTTTTGAAATCAAATAAGGCAGTGTGAATTTATGAGATTCCTGCAGAACTTCCAAAGTTGATTCAAACTGATATGAAACAGGATATATTCCAACTGATTTTACTAAAAGTATTATCTTCACACTATAAATCTTTAAGATAAGAGTCCTCAAAATTACTGACAAGGATAATTCACAGAGATTAGAAAAAAAAGTGAAAGAGAGAGGATGTGAAGATCAGTTTGGGTTCAGGAAATACTACAGTACACGAAAAGCAATTCTGATTTTAAGATTAACTAGACGACCTGTGCGAAAATTTCGCGAATAAAATGCGATGAATAGTGAGGTTGAATGCTTGTAATATAATGAATAGTAGAATCGTACTTTTGTAGCAAATATTTCATTTAGTGTAATAGGTACGCAGCAAAATACTCACAACATATTACGAAACAGTTAGGAAAATTTAAAACACACTGTATTTATGACAAACTGTCTCTGATCTTAGTAGAATAAAACCAACCTTAACAAAATGCACACAACATATCAACATCTCTGAAATATTTGTTGCTGTGCGAATAAAATGTTTACATTGGAATTGTATAGCAAAACGACAGTGTTACCGTAACAAAAAAAAAAAAATATCAGAAAAGCTACTTATTGAATAAAAAAAAGTTTATTGACATCTCTGTGATATCCGCTGCTGAAATCGGGGGACTTGGCTCTGAACAGTCTCATACGCGCTTTAAGCACCAAATTCCGAACATTTTTTTTTTTTAATTTATGATTTTACCTAGCTGGAGACCTTAATTTTAGGTATCAAAGAAGATAAAAGGCTTGTATTAAAAAAAAAATTAAAAAACACGTTCTATAACTAATATTGATAATTTTGCCCTTTAAGGGTTGAATTCCAAAAAAATCCTTTTAGAAAATATCAACCAAGTTAAAAAAAAAAAAAAAGTTTTGAGAAATGATGATATTTTTACCCCTTAATTGTGTAATTTGGAGAAAGTTTTTTCTTAAAATATGATGTGACGATAGCGGCTAATTTAATATTTAAATCGATACGTCATTTATTGATTTCGATTAGGTATCAAGGGAAATAAACAGCTCCTGACAGAAAAATGCATTGTAAAAATATTAATACTTTTGCCCTCTAAGGTTAGAATTTTTAAAAATTTCTACTTAAAATGTGGTAACGGAACCGAAGACATTACGAAGACCTGAAGCTTTTAAATGATACCTCGTTTATCAATTTTGTTTGATTGTCAACGGAGATATGTGACTTAAAGACACAAAAAACGCATTTTAGAAATACTGATATTTTATGCCCTTTAAGGGTCGAATAACGAAAAATTCTTTCTAAAATATAATGTGACCATGGCGGAGACCTTAATCTTTAATATGATACCTCATTTATCTATATCGGTTATATATCAAGGGAGATAAATGGCTCGTGACAAAAAATGCATTATAGAAAAATTTATACTTTTTCCCTTAAATGGTTCAACTTCAAAAACATCCTTTCTTAAAATATCATGTCACAAAGCTGAGATATTATTCCTCATAATCCTACTTGATTTATCGATTTTGGTTAGATATCCAGGGAGGTAAATGGCTCGATATACAAAAAAAAGCATTTTAGAAAAATCGACATTTTTACCCTTTAAGGTTCGAACTACGAAAAAATCGTTTCTTAAAATATAATGTTACCACGGCGGAGACCTTAATCTTTAATATGATACCTCATTTATCTATATCGGTTAGAAATTAAGGGAGATAAATAGCTCGTGACACAAAAATACGTTGTAGAACCATTCATACTTTTTCCCTTTAAAGGTTGAATACCAAAAACGTCATTCCTAAAATATGATGTCACCGAAGCTGAGACATTATTCCTCACTATCTCACTTGATTTATCGATTGTGGATAGATATCCAGGGAGATAAATGGCTCGATATACAAAAAACTAATTTTAGACAAATTGACATTTTTGCCCTTTAAGGGTCGAATTACGAAAAATTCCATTCTTAAAATATAATGTTACCACGGCGGAAATCTTATTCTTCAATATGATACCTTATTTATCTATATTGGTTTGATATTAAGTGAGATAAATCGCTCGTGACACAAAAATACGTTATTGTAAATTTTATACTTTTTCCGTTTAAGGGTTGAATTCCAAAAACATTCTTTCTTAAAATATTATGTCACAAAGCTGAGTCATTACTCCTAATAATCCTACTTGGTTTATCGATTTTGGTTAGATATCCAGGGAGATAAATGGCTCGAGATACAAAAAACGCATTTTAGAAAAATCGACATTTTTGCCCTATAAGGGTCGAAAAACGAAAAATTCTTTTCTTGAAATATAATGTTACCATGGCGGAGACCTCAATCTTTAATATGATATCTCATTTATCTATATCGGTTAGATATTAAAGGAGATAAATCGCTCGTGACACAATTACGCATTGCAAAAATATTGATACTTTTGCCCTTTAAGGGTCAAATTCCGAAAAATATCTGTCTTAATATATGACGTCACTAAAGAGGAGATCTTAATCTTTAAAATGATACTTCATTAAACGATTTCAGATAGGTATCCAGTGAGATAAATGACTCGTAACACAGAAAACAGCTTTTTAGAAATATTGACATTTTTGCCCTTTAAGGGTCGAATTCCGAAATCTTCATTTCTTAAAATATGATGTGACCAAAGTGGAGACCATAAGCTTTAAAATGAAACCTCATTCATTGATTTTGGTTAAGTATGAAGGAAGATACAGGCTTGTGACAAAAAAGTACCTTATAGAAATAATATATATGATACTTAAAGGATGGACCAAGAAAGAGGAAGATACTTTAATGGCATTTGTTGATTCACATGAAGCTTTTGATTATGTTAAATGGGACAATATTTTCAAATTTTTAAAGAAATCGGGTGTAAAATACTGAATGGATGAATACTTTATAAGCTATTTAAGTATCAAGCGGCTGCAATAGAATTAGAGTATCATGAGAGACATGCATAAGTTAAAAAGGGTGTGAGACAATGTCATATACTATTCTCATTTACGTTCAACTTGTGTGTAGAGGAAACAAAACAAGGTAAAGAAAAATTTGAGTATGTAATAAGTGTTCAAGGAGAAAATATCAGTGTGCTAAGATTTGCTGATATTGTTCTGTTGGCATAACAGACTTAAGAAATTGAAAAGGTACTGAATGGCATGAAAAAATAATGAAGGAAGAAAGAATAGAGACTTTCCTGCATATGCTTGAAATGAAATCTTCAGTACCGCCGGATAGTGTTTTGAAAACACGATATTTCGATGACTAGCTCTGTCGTCTTCATCAGATGTCTCAACAGCTGATGAAGACGACGGAGCTAGTCGTCGAAATATCGTGTTTTCAAAACACTATCCGTCGGTACACCCGTGAAGACTTCATTTCAATGAAAGAAGAGTTTTGACTACATATAAACCAAAGCAAGTAAAAAATAATGAAATGCAGCAGTAATAGTAGATTAAATATAAAAATAGTATTGAAAAATAGTATAGAAGTGAGACACGGGAATGATTTTAAAAGCAGAATAACACTAGCAAAAAGAATCTTCGTGAAAAAAGAGAAATATTTTTGTTTCAAATATTGATTGAGGGTTAAGAAACAACTTTCTAAAGTTCTTTATGTAGAGCATAGCACATCTCATAGTGAAGCTTGTACTCTAGGAATACTGGAAAACAGGAAAATGGAAGTATTTGAAATGTGGTGTTATAGAGGGATGCTGAAAGTTAAGTGAACAGATAAAGTATGAAATGTGCTATGGAAACGATGATTAGAATATATGAAACTGATAATTGAGGACTTGGGCTGTAAGGATTTAGTTGAAATTAATAGTTAATCACAAGATAAGAAGGGATAGAGTATTGCTTCAAACCGGTCTAGAGTGGGTTTTCTGTAGAACTGCTAAAATCTCTAGTTAAACAAATTCAAATTGATATCGGAAAATTATGAAACATGAGAGATTCCTACACATTTTAAGAGAATTATTATCTTAACACTCCCAAAGAAGAAACAATGTGATATTTATCATATAGTAACTTGGCATTACACATTCCATAATTGCTGACTGGGATACTATACGGTTTATAAAGGAAAGTGGAAGAGAAATTTGGTGAATATATGTTTGGATGTAAAATTGGGGTACAAAAGAAGTAACTTAGGGTTAGATTAATATTGAAAGCTCAGATTAAAAAAAAAAAAAAAAAAATATCTTGGTGTTGTACATTTATTAATTGTTCTCGGGAAAACTAAGGGAGTTAAATTGTTGTATCAACACAATAAAATAAGCAACAGAATAAAAGAAAATAAGGATATTTTTATAGTGTTTTTAATTTAGAAAAACTTCTGATAATGTAGTACGTGAAAATATTTTCAAAATTTTAAAGAAATTGGCTCTAAAGTATCAATATAGAAGAATAATTTATAATATAGGAACAGATGCCCGTAGTAAAAGTAGGGAATCAGGAAGTTAAGAAAAAATTTAAATGTGACACAAGTATTCAAGGGGAAAAGTTGGTATGCTGTTATTTGCTAATGACATTGTCTTGTGAGGGAACATATAAGAGAGCTTACTACTGAACGGCATGAAAAACATAACTGCTAGAAGAGTACAAACTAAATCTAAACCAAAGCAAGACTTAAGTCATGTGAGCTAGCGGAGATGATACTAATAACAGAATTACATATAAAAGTATGATAGAGTGATGTCCATTATTTAGCAAGTAAAATTACAAGAAATGACAAAGGATGAAAGTATATTCTTAAAAAAAAAAAAAAAATAAAAAAACAATTATTAAACTAAAACACGGAAGGTAATTTGTGAAACTTTATGTATGAAGCACAGCAGTAATAGCAAAGACAAGGAAAATTGAAATACGTATAAAACAATTGAATGACATTAAAAATTAAGTGATCATATAAAATCCAAGATGAACAAGTTTCGGAAAAGGTGGGTGAAGATGAAAGTTTGTGTAAGATTCTTACTGAAAGAAATGAGAATATTGTGGATCACATTCTGAGACAAGCAAGATTAATTTATTAGATGGAACAGTTGGAGGAAAGCACTATAGAGTAAGATAAATATTAGAATATATGGGGGTAGCTCCATATGTTCCCGGTCTAAGTAGGCAGGGACATTCAAATAATTGAAATATGTACATTACTTTCCAATATAACTTCCCTTTATTGTAATATTTCTTAACTTTGCTGTCAAAATAGTCACTCGGGGCCAAATCCAGACTGTACAGTGGATGAGGGCTTTCAGAGAATCCGATTCTTTAATAATGGCCTTCACATGCATGGCAGTGTGGACAGGTGCATTGTCATACAGGAGCCTCACACCCCTTGAAAGTTTACTGCGCCTTTTCTTTTTCGTGGCGTCTCAGAGTTTCATGATCAAGTTGCCATAGTATATTGCATTTACTGAAATATTTCTTTCCTTGAAATCAAGTAACAAAATTCCTTCACTATCCCAAAAAATATCGCCATGATCTCTTCCTTGACTGGCACATTTTCACCTTTCTTGGCGGAGATTCCTCCACCTGGTGCCATTCCATTGATTCTATTTTCGACAAAGGATTGTAGCACAGGACCATGGTCTCATCACCAGTGACAATGGAATTCAGAAATGAATGTTTCTCCTCTTTCCACAGCTTCAAAATCTCTCTATCAGTTCACTCGTTCTGCTTTCTGCACTGCAGACAGAATTTTGTGAATACAATGTACACTGACCTTGTTTATTCCCAAATGTTCACAGAGAATTTGAAGGACAGTGGTTTTCAACAAGTCCAGTCTCACTGCAATTTCTTTTTCCTTCAGTCTTCTGTCTGCGGCAATTCAAACTTTTGTACCCATCATCTAAGTAGGTCAGGCTGGGAACTTTTGGACTTACCCTCATATGAAGCATGCAGGTGATTGCAGCTGCTGAGCTAAAAATGTTTGCTCAAGATAGGTAGAGATTGCATCCAACCAGCAGACAGACTGATAATGGAGGAAAAAAGTTCAAGTGCTAAAACACAATGAGTGTAAAGTAGTACTCACGTGTACTGTGTACAATGCTGTCATCTCAAATAGCAACTGTGAAAGGTCATGTAGTTTCAGTCAACTGTCTGCTTACTTTGTACAGGGTTATATTTCACCATTAATGTTTACTGTGTTTAAATTGTTTGAAAAATTAATAACGGTGTCAATTGAAAAGTGAGATTTGCTGTCTGATTCCTTAACATAAAGAATGTGTGACCATGTGTTATTCACTGATGTATTCAAAGATGTTTGTGAAGCCAGTGCAATGGATGAATCATATGTTCGTTACTGAAATCAAAATTTTTTACTCTGGTAGAAAGAACATGTATGATAAGTGAACAGGATGCCCATTAATATCACAGACCACATGCTGAAAATATTAAACAAATTCATAAAACACAATCGGCCCTACACATTAGGTGAAATGAGTAAGCAATTTTCACATGTTTCACCTACCATTCATTGAATTATCAAAGATCATTTTAAATAGATAAAATTTTGTACAAAATGGGTCCCTTGCATACTTAATGATGAACACGTAATTAGGCATATGGGGTACAGGGTAACTGCATAAAGGATATTTGTTCCTGACACATACTATTGCTGAGGACAGAATGCAGGTTTCTTAGAACGTCGGAGAACAAATGACAGTTAATGGAGTTGCATCACACTCATTCACCAATCAAAACCAAAAAGTTCAAGAAGAAACTAACAACACTACTCATGGTCTGTACTTTTGTTATTGATTTCATGGCTGGAAGAGCTTATACATATTGTGAAACTTAAAAGAAATTGCAGCATGCCAATCAGAATTGGTGGTTATGTCTGGTGCTGCCATTACAATTCCACTGGTGAGAAAATACAATAACTTTGCTTGTTTTTTAATTATTAAATGCATACTACTTTCTGGATTACTCTTGTAGCATTATGCCTACACTCTGCTGGTGCCTGAGAAATCATAAATTGACTTGTCTGACTTGTGTTCGATTTAGCCGAGTCTTCAGTGTCACTGTTTAATTTTTTTCTAAATATTTGTACTGATGGCTATATAGTGACTTGTGAAGCTGTTGACTGGAACTGTTTGGAAAAAATGTGAGATCTGTCACGAGTGTTGTTATTGTGGACGTCACTGATAGATTTAATTTCAGTAGGCATTGGAAACATGTAAATAGAAAGGGAAAATGGAACTGTTTATGTTGGTAGCTTAGGCTGCAAGTGAGCCCACTTCCATGATAGGATCACATTGTTTAGATTAGAAGGTTCCTGGTGAGGATATAATAATGGTGACCAAAGAGATATTAATTCAGATGATTGGTGGGAGAAATTGTAAATACCAGAGAAACAGTTTAAACTGGATAAATTAAAAATGGGGAGTGGTCAATATAAGGATTATATAGAGCAGTGATGAAAATATACCAAAGCCAGTTGTAGGACTACTGCTACTTTTACTATTACTCCATGATTCACTAAAAGTGGGTAGCAGTAGCATTTAAGCATGGGAAGGGATGTATGAGATATGGTTACATTTATTCAAGGGGTGTTCGTATAGGTTACCAAAAGACTACTACAGTTCACTATGAAGTCCTTGGGGAGAATTCATATTCAGAGATGAATGTGTGTTTGTCACTATAAGATTATCTCTCTAGATTTATATTTTGGATACTGGTGACAATGTAACAATCACTAAGCACTGAAAATAAGATAGTGTAAGGAAAATTCACGCGGTAGTTCTGGATGTGTACACATATCCCCCCCCTCCCCCCGTCAAATGTTCCACTTCCAACACGAGTAAGGTTTGTAACACATCTTAGTTTTGTATTTTATCTTTTTAAATTTAGTATGATGTAATTATTGTAATGATATTTTGAATTGACAGGCTAATTTTATCATTGTGATGTAACTTATTCCCAATCTTAATTGTTAGATTCTCCCTTAAAGTGGATTCCTTCCTCTCTTCTGCTTCCTGTTCTATTGCTTTTTATGTTTATATTTGTTAGTGCTACTATACTTTTATTGTTTTCCATACATTGAAAGATTGTAATCATGCAGTACCATCTTCTAACTTAGGAAAGCTGTTGTGAAATGATTTATATATAGAAATCCCGTCTGTGGAAAAATGTGGGAGGTGGATAGGAAACTGAACAATGAACTAAGAAGAGTAACTGAATGAGCAAGAGAAAGATAGAGGAAAGAGAAATGTGAGGAAATAGGGAAAGTATGGAATGATGTACAGAATTGCTTTTGAGATAGCCTTTGGCAGTAAGGAACAGCATGGAAATATGCCACATTAGTCAAAGAATCACATGTGGTGTTGATTAGATGGCAAGAATATATAGTAGGCTTGTAGAAGGGGAATCAAATACCATGTGAAATTGAAGAGGAGGCACAGATAACAGAGGGTGGAAGAGGATTTGAAATCTTGGAAGCAAACGTAGAAAGGGCACTGATAGAGACAATCGGAAGGGAAATCAGTAATTTGCCAGTAGAAGTGTTGAAGAACTTGGAGGAAAGATGGAGATAGTCTATCTTCATAATCAGATATATGACAAATGGCAATCGCCGGATTACTGACTCGTAATGGTAATGATACCAGTTCGGAAAAAGAGCATTTGACTATAGTATAATTTTGCATGCAGCCAAAGCATTGTTGAGAGTGCTGAACAGAAGGCTGTATGAGAGGTTAGGCAGATGGATTGGAGAGAAGCTGTTAAGATTTAGGAAAGGAAGAGGAACAAGGGATGATATTGGTTTGTTAAGAATCATAGGGGAAAGATATATGGAAGGAAAGAAATTTACAATGACTTTATTAAGCTTTTGATAGAGGGCGATGGAAAAATACTGGCAGATGTCTTGAAGAGGAAAGGAGAATGCTAATACAGAACCTATATTTACAACAGAAAGTAAAAATTAAAATTTGAAATGAGATGTTGAGAGAAAGTAGCGTTCGGAGAGGCATTAGGCAAGGTTGCGCCTTTTCCATTATTGTTCAATTTATACCTATATTATTGCTTATGTGGAAAAAGAGGAGTGTCCGTTGGTGGCAAGAGAATAGAATACAAGTTTTTTCGATGTCCAAATCATAACAGAAAGAAAGAAGAACTGGATGGAACACTAGTTGAGAACAGAGTGCTCATTAACAGATGCCTTGGAAGGACTATTGTAGACAGCACATAGGAAAACAGGTGGCATAGAGAGAGGCAGAAATGGGAAGTACACCTTGTATACGGCATTGTCACGTTTCCAGCAGGAGACGAGCAATGTAGTGAGGAAGATATTCTAGTAATTATGCTGCTACTACTACTATACAATAAAAATAATAATAATATGAGTTTAGCAGCGTGTTAATACTATTAAGAGAGACAGGAATGTCGGAAAGTCAGCTGCATCAAACAATCATGTTCCAACTATCGCAAAACTGAACAGCCTTCAATAAATGAATGCAAAGCACTTCAAAGATATCATATGTATGTCATTGTTCAGATTAACGCTACTGTTAAGAAAAAGAATAAGTTGTAAGGATCTAAACATAGTAAATTGTTTAAATAACAAACACCATTGGAGCTGATCGGTGGTTTGTTTTATAGTTTTTCCTTGGCGTGATAGTAACATTAACTTCTATTGCAGTCCTTTAGTTGCTGTTCACAGGCCATAATACATAATTACTGAAGTCGTCGTTACAGTTCTACAAGTTATGCCGACCTACTCGGCTTATTACGAGAGAAGGTTTCCGGCTCACACACAAAGTAACACAATGCGTATATATGGACACATTACAATCTTTTAATAACATGAAAACTGATACAGCACGCCAGGGTGAACCACCAGTGATTAATAACCTAATTTGATCGTATTCTGAAGATTGCACAGTTTGTAAGTGGGGCAATGTTCAGGCCAATATGTATATTACACTCGTTGAAAGCACAGTTCTCATCACGCCACATTCATTACACAAATGCTTCGGAGTACCACCGATATTTTCAGTGAGCAGATAACCTTTTGGTGAAAGATGTGTTTGACAAAATACTTCTTTCGCCACCATGTTTACACAATGACCTAGTGAACAATATTGCTGGTGGTTAGCTGGCTTATCATTTATAACCTTACAGATCATTCAGATATGAACATTAAAAATAAACACACAAACGAAAATACATGAAAATACATCAAAATACAACGACTTAATCTACTATTTCTTTTTTCTCTGCCTTCTTTTACACTTTGTCCCTTTCACATTTCATGTCCTATAAAGTACATTTGGTCATACCCACACATAAATCACAAAACTGTCCATCCTATCATGAGATACAAGCTGGCATAAGTGCATACTCGACTAGCCTTCACCGTATCTAGGATAAACAAAGGTGCAGGTCGCTTATCGGCGCACGACCACCCTGAAGTAGGCAACTGTGTCACACTCGAGTAATGACAGAATACCAAAGTAATGATACCAGTACTCTACCAGTAATGAATTGGATTTACTACCTCTTGTTGGGAAGACAGAACAAACCTGATAATCTAAGCCTAACGAAGTGCAAAGGATGGGTGTGCATGAATGTTTCAACCATACACAATGAGGCATCTGAAGACTGTGCCTGACCCCCTTTACTGAACATGTGTTCTTCTGTCTTACGACATTCCTCGCTTCACCAAACAACTTTAAACCTCGCTTCTTCCAACTTTCTTTTCTTCCTTCCTATTCACATTCTTCGCTTCTTCATGCAAACGTAACTTCCAATTTTTTTCGCTGCTTCCAACTTTCTTCTTTTCTTCCTTCCTTCTTTCTATTCGCATTCTTCGCCTCATCGTACAAATGCAGCTTCCGCTTGTTCTATCTTACTCCCTTTCTGCAAATATTTCTTCTTTCATCTGCGGATAACAAAAATCAACTTCTTCTCTCTTTCTCTCTGGTCTTCTTGTTTGTATCACGCCTGTGTTGGAAGATGTATAACACCTTTCTTTTCTTTCTTAGATTGGGTACTTTCTTCACCTGCATCTTCTACCCTCCTGACACCATGATATCGCAACTACCTCTGCTCTTGTCATTCACAACATCACAATTTTCTGCTTGGTATTCATCTTCTTTTAATTTCAAATGCTATCCTGCATACCTTCTTTTGTTCCACAAATCTGACAGTGCTTCAGTAACTGGTCTGATTCTTCGCTCATTACCATCTGCTTCGTCTCTTGAATTGCCTCCGACAAGATTTCAGGTTTTACTGTAGTTACTTCTCGTACATCTTGGACTTTCACTTCCAGTACCTCATCTTCTTCCGTCGCAACTTTTCTCTTTATATTCAGGTTCTTTGCAAGATATATCTGTTGGTTTTATCTGACTTGTCCGATTCAAAATATCTTCCATCGACTCTTCTAAGCCGACCCTAACCTCTTTTGACTGAGTGATATTATCCTCTAAGCGAGTCTCCATCTCTTTCCCTAGATTTTTTAAATACTGCACAGTTTTTAAAAAAAAAACTGCTGGCTAATGATTGTAAGTCATTTCGAAGACTACTAGCCATAGACTATGAATTATTTTGAAAACTACATCTACAGACTGCAAATCACTTCAAAGACTACCGATATCTGACTTCAAATCATTTCAAAGACTACTTTCCATAGACTCTACCTTACACTCGGCCTTATTTTAAAAATCACTGAAGCTTCTATCCATAGATTCCAACATAGACTCGATATGATTCTGAAGACTCTTTTCCAGATCTGACTTAAAATTGTCTAACTTATTTTGAAAGTTATTGTCCATGGATTCTAACTTATTCTGAAAACTACCGGTATCTGACTTCATAGACTCCATATTCTTTTGAAGACTACTGTTCATAGACTTTAAATACTCAATCAACGCACCCGTGGACAGTTCAGTTAGTGTACGGTGTAGTTCACCCAATGGCATATCCCTCAGTACTGCCGCCTCTTCCATGTTTACACTCTCTCCAGAAGACACGACACTAACAATTTAAAAACCTCTCAGAATGGAGAAATCGCAACCACTGCACCAGCAGGAGTGTAGCACACACAAGTATTTTATATACCACGAAGACAAGGCACTGACACAAATCAATTGAATTCTCTGGCAAATAAGTTATATGCCTTTGATTTAAATATCTCTAATGGCAATGTAGCATCCACATTAATATTCACAGACCTAAACAACATAGCGGAAACTTTTGTTCCCAAAATCGACAAGAAAGTTTGAGGAAGAATCTCTTGACTCTGATTGTCATATGACTGATTAACCAAAAGCATGAATTATAGAAAAGAATTTACAACTCAAACTGACAATGATTCCTTTGACATTATTTGAAATAATTCTTACAAGGAGAACTTCTGATTAACGCAGGCAGTGATTTTATTCCAAGTTTAAAATGATTAGAAAAAATTACGCAAGTTGTTATGCAGTGAAAAATTTAAAATTGCATATCGTTTGTCAGTTTGTGTCTCTTACCAAAAAAAAAAAAAATCTTGCACTTCCATTTCATGTTCTTCAAGTCACTCCACTCGATCTGCTACTCAGTACTGTGTCTCATCATACCTCGAAGTAGCACCTCAAAATTGCACCTCGAAGTTGAACTTCGATGCCTTTCCGCCCTCGAAGTCAAGTTGTCGATTGCTCGTAGTCACCTCCGCCGCTGTGCAGTGTCAGTCTTCACATGTGAACTGTTTTGGCCATTGCTACTATGGCACTCGCAGTTCAATAATTGATTGTTGACCATCCACTTCCTAATTGTTAGTGTTTTTTCCCACTGGTGGTGACTAATTAATGTCAATTCCTACTGTGGTTTAATCAAACAGTCCTATCACGGTCGCCATGTAAGGATCTAAACATAGTAAATTGTTTAAATAATAAACACCATTGGATCTGATCAGTGGTTTGTTTTATAGTTTTTCCTTGGCATGATACTAACATTAACTTCAATTGCAGTCCTTTAGTCACTGTTCACAGGCCATAAAATATAATTACTGAAGTCGTCGTTACAGTTCTACAAGTTATGCCAACCTACTTGGCGGATTATAAGAGAAGGTTGCCGGCTCACACACAAAGTAACAACAATTTGTAGATATGAACACATTACACTCTTTTAATAACATGAAAACTGATACAGCTCGCCAAGGTGAACCACCAGTGATTAATTGACTTTATTCCGAAGATTGCATAGTTCGTAATTAGGAAAATGTTCAGGCCAACATATATCCACCGTATTACACTCGTTGAAAGCACAGTTCTCATCATGTCACAGTCATTACACAAACGTTTCTGAGTACCACCGATATTCAGTGAGCAGTTAAGTAGTTTTACTCTTGCTTAATCACTGCCACACACACTAGTACCGTGTTCGCGACATTCTTCAGAAGCCCTCTTTAACATCCTAACAGTTCAGCAGCTAGCAACAGACTGGCGCTATCTTTCCCTGCGACGATCTTCTCACGTTTACCAATATCAATATACCAGTGATACTGTTGTATTGTCACAAAGTGAAAGCAGTAGCATCTAAATTGAAGTGAATAAGATACATTCGTATCCTGATATATCATCTTGATTAATAACAAGCAAAAGTACTCCGCCATACCTTATGTTGTTCTGTCTCTTGATCATCACCACTTGTATCTGTATCTGATCCAGAATATTGAAGGTAATGATGAATGGCTATCTATAACACACTCCCTCCTGAAGTCTTGGAGGCTTTATGCATGTTGAACACAGTGTGCCCATGGTTTTACATTTACAGAATCAGTAGTCTCGTGAACTAACTTTTCTGTTTTCAATTTTAAAAGTAGTGTTTCTTTCTGCCACAAATCCTATAATCTGTGCCCATACAAGCTCTATTGGATTGTACTGACAATGATACAGTGGCAAATGCACAACCCTTTTTTCTTGCATGGCCAATACATTTGAACTAATTGTAATAGGTCTGCACAATTCTGGGTAGTAGAGTATTGTAAAGCCATTATTCATTACAGTTACGGAATGTGTGGCTAAATATGGTAGGAACTGATTTGGAACCACTCATTAAATGCTGCAGCATTCATTTCACAATGATAGTCACTGGTACTGTTATGTTTGGACCTAAAATCTAATTTACAGGAGTGAAACCAGAAGCAGCAGACCTAGCATGGCAAACGATTAAAAGGGCACCTTTACCAGTGGAACTTTCAGGTTCTCTAAGCCATCATGTCCGGCAGGTACTTTTTATGCGAATCTGTTTTACCCAAGTCTCGTCCAAACAATAAATTTATTTCCTTCTTGTTATCTATCTCGTGCATTTTCCTCAGGAACATGGCCCTTGCAGCAGCGATATCTGAACATTCCATAAGAAACTTCCTCTCATCACTACATTTTCATATTTGAAACCAGTAACCTTTAAAATATGTAACAAGGATGTTGTACTTCCGTGAAATCCTACAGTCATGCATTTTTACAACCAGTTTCTTCGCAGTAGGAAATTTTCCTCCAGCTTACATTAAATGTATTTCGCACCTCAGAACATCTTTATTAAAATCATCTACATCTGTCACAGGCTTTTGGTGTCTGTGATATTTACCTGGTGACTTCAAAAGCACGCTCCTACTTGGCTCTAATGAACATTATTTTCCTTAACTATTCGTTGCATAATTTTATGGCTAATATTACTTGCTTCAGCAGTTCTGTCCTAGCTTTGGCAACATCGTGAATCTGCACGCCAGCATCTACTGTGCGCTTAAAATACTTACATACTTTGAAACTTGCACTCTGCTTTGCCTGTGCAGAACTTTATGCTTATACTGCTTGTCTTCCATTATTTAGTATAGGGATTATAGCAATACTCACCTATTTACAACTGGTCACTTCACAAAAACATCACATTCGGCAGTTGTATAACCATGACAAGCTTTGGATTCTTACTGAATCTGATTGATTACTGGCAGAGCAATGACGTATCTGCATATAGCCTTGCTAAACTGGGCTGCCATCGTTCCAGTCATGTACTGTAGTTTGTGGGAAGAGAGTTAGATGGAGGAGGTGGTAAAAGATCACAAATAACATCAAAGGGAACATAAACTACATAGAAATGAAGAGTAGGACAGAAGACAGCAAAACATTGAGAGCAGCCATGTGAAATGTTGGCTTAGGGCAAAACACTGATGTGATGATGAAACTCTTATGTTCTGTCATAAAATGAACTGAATCGATGTGAATTCCATTATTTCACCAGTAAACACAAGAATTAGACATTTTGGTTTCAGTTAACTAAACCTACTGACCTGCTGGAACCTTTTTTTTATGTAGCCATACTTGAAAATATCATTCTCCTTAATCCACAAGTAATATTTCCTACCCTAACTGGAATGAGTTTTGAGCATTCACTGTCTATATTATGGTGATTCACCTGATGGAAATTAGTTGTTTTATTAAGAAAAAAGTGCTTTCAAATTTGGTAATTGGAGAAATTGAAAACTAAACAAGAGTCTCTAATTTACAAAGAATTATTGATACATACTTAATTTATGAGAAATAGTACATTTCTCCTTAATTTCAATCGTAACAAATCATAGGAAACCCTTTCATTCTATTTAAATAAAGTAAACATTAGCAGGGTTTCAGACATAAATGACTAATGGCCACGAGTAAAAGTTGAAAAATGCTACCATTAAAAGTTGTAAAATACTACCCGTGACCCTCTCATTGTTTATTTATTTATTTGTCATGTCAGAAGTACTGTATTAAATACAGAGAAAATTTAAAATTTGTAAAACCAAAATTTGGCCCTTTTAATAAGATTTGGTATCTCCTGGACCTGGTATTCAATTATGTTTCTGACTGGATATAATTTAAACTGATGTAAATGCAGTGTGGCCCGTGTATATAATACACAAGGAAGCAACAACTGTGCTGATTGGTCCTGCATCGCATGATTCCTAGAGCATAGTCAATTGAGTGCCTTCCAAGTCACCCAGTCGTTCTCATTGCTAGGGGGAGCTATTAGTTTTAAATACTGGTCAGTATAATTAGTTGAATTTTGCTTACGGTGTAAGATTTTTGTGCAGTTACTTCAGACCTCCAAAAATTTATTCTTAATCTGAACTGTCAGTGTTGTGACGGATATCCAAACAAACAGAGGATGGGCTGCTTGCTCATTTATTTTTTTGCTTTTATTTAGACATATGTTTGGAGATAGCAGGCCAGCAAGTGTTAGATGTAGATAACATGTTATGATGCAACATGTTTCACTGTCATTTCCTCTATTTTAATATGGAAAGAATTTTACCTTGCTAGTCTTGAATATACAGCTTTGGAATAACACAGTGAAAAGGCAGATATCTTGACTGCCTGTAGGTGAATTCACAATGTTGTGCCCACCAAGTTTCAAACAGTATTAGTTGTATTGGCTACTTTCTATTGTATGTAAGTCACAGCACACTCCAGAGTAACTTCTGGATATCTGAGGACACTGCATTGCTCCAGTACCCTGATTACCCTGAAACTGCGAGAAGCTTGTTGCTTCTTGATGTGGAAAACACTGATCAGTGTTTCAGATGTATTTGGCTTCATTTGGTTCTTTCTGTATTAACAAGGGAATGTTTCAGGAGCAACAGACAGCTTCTCTTCTATGATCTCAAAATTTCTTCACTGGGTAGTAGTTACATGGTTATCAGTATAAATGAATCTTTCAACATCCAGTGGAAATTGGATGTTGTTAGCACAAATGTTAACTAAAGATGGTGCAAGCACTCTTTCCTGGGACTGTCAATTCTTTAGAATTTCTTTGTCCCCAGAATTCAACAAAGAACACCCATTCTTGAAGGAGGTTACATATGACACAGGAAAGATGGTTGTCCTTCATGTGTTACACATCCACCTCAAAATAAGCAATGATTAATAGCATCATAAGCTGCTGAGAAATGTAACATCACTGTCACTGTGATCTGCTATTTTCCATAACCATCTTCTGTGTTACGTTACTTTGCTCTGTGTATTTTAACCACTTCTGTCAAAAACCTGTATGATCATCATCCTCAATAGTTTCCAGCCTCTGGCGGGGTCTGCTTGATGCACAAGCCTCTCCTTTTGCTTCTTTCATCCCACCACCTCTCTGTCGCCACTTTGTTCCAGTCCTCTCCTCTCTTCCGTGCACCCTCCTCCACTCCTTTCAGCCTTCCTCTGGGTCGTTTACCATGCACCTTAATTTCATGGATTTTTCTCGGGATTCTCTGAACTTCCATTCTCTTTACATGTCCATACCATCTCAGTCTGGTCCTCTCTACCCTTTCCTGAAGGGGTTCCTCTTTTATGGTGCGTTTAATCACTTCCATTCCTTATTCTGTCCGTTTTAGTAACTCCCATTCTACCTCTTAAAAACTTCATTTCACTTGCTTGTACTCGGCTGATATCCCGCTTTTTCATTGTCCACGTTTCAGCGGCATATGTTAAGATAGGCACATAGTGCATATGATAGATTACTCTCTTGCTTCTCTGTGGCATCTCTTTATTCCATATCAGGCTTCTAATGCTCCTTAGGAACGCCTCTGCACGTCTTCCTCTTTCACTTATCTTGCCATCATTTCCTCCACATTCCTCTAATACACTCCCCAAGTGCTTGAACCTGTTTACCTTCTTTAGTTGTTCCCCTGCCATCACAATTCCCTGGGCTATCCTATTCTTTTTCCTGGTTGTTACCATGTACTCACATTTCTTTACATTAAATTTCAGGCCATATTCCTCCAATCTGTCTGTCCATACATCCAACTGCCACTGCACTTCCTCTTCTTCACCTCCCCAGATCATCAGCAAAAGCCATCACCTTCATGTTTTCCTCTCCCATCCTCGCTGCCACCTTCTGCATTATTTCATCCATGATTACAGTGAAGAGTAGTGGTAATAGGGCACATCCACTCCTTTGTTCCAGCCAATCTGATCTTCCTTCCCCTATTTTCACATAGCTCACACTTCCTTGGTACAGTTCCGTCACTCTCTTGATGGTTTCTTTGGGAACTCCTCTCTTCTCCAAGGCCTTCCATACCTTACTCCTGTATACACAATCATATGCTTTCTCAATATCGAGAAATACCAACAGTAGATCCTTTCCATACTCATAATGTTTTTCCTGCAGCTGTCTCATAGCAAATATCAGATCTACCATCGATCTCCCTGATCTAAAGCCATGCTTCTCTTCCCTTAGCCCTTTTTCCACCCTGTCACGTATTCTTTTTTCAACGATCTTCTCATACACTTTGGCACAGTGGCACATCAGTGTAATACCTCTATAGTTTTTAAACTCCTTCCTGCTCCCTTTTTTGAATATAGGTACAATTATTCCTTTTTTCCAGTCTTCAGGAGTTGTGCCCTGATTCCATACCTTTCTCATCACACAGTATAGCCGCTACTTTCCTACTACTCCTGCTGCCCTTATCATTTCCATGCTCACTTCATTGATGCCTGGTGCCTTTCTACCCTTCATCTTACCCAGAGCTGTTTCCACTTCTTTCCAAGTTAGATCCTTCTCTTTCTCTCCTACACGGTTATTATTTTCCTTCTTCTCCTGAACAACTGTATCATCCTGTGACCAATTTGGGTTCAGTAAGGCTTCAAAATACTCCTTCCACATCCTTTTTAGTTTTTCTGAGCTGTTTATTTCATTTACATCTTCATCCAGCATGTTGACATTTTCTATCCTCTCCTTCCCCTTCCTTTTTACCATTCCATATAATACTTTCTTATTTGCTTTGCTATCTTCTTCCATCATGTTGGTCCACTTCTCCAGCCACTTCCTCCTTTGCTCTGTCACTATTTTTTTGGCTGCCTCCTTTTTCTTCACGTAGTCATCCCTTGTCTCCTGTGTCCTCTGCTTGAACCATTCCCTAAAGGCCCTGTTCTTGTGTTCCACTGCTTGTTTAACTCAATCTTTCCACCTTTTGGTGTTACCAGTCCCTCCACACACTGTATCTGCTGCTTGGACTAACGTTGTTTTAAAATATTCCCACTCCTCTTCCACTGTCCCCATTTCCGCTATTGGTATCTTACTCCTAATTATTCTCTGGTATTCCTCTTCATTGCTCTTCTCTTTCAACTTCCATATTCTTAATCTCCTATCCTGTCTTTCTGATTTTCTCCTCTCTGTCGCAATCCTCAGCTCCATTACTAATAGCCGGTGATCACTATCCAGTGCCTCTGATGGTATTACCTTCACATCTGACATACTCTGCTTTAATTCACCATTAAATATAAAGTAGTCCACAACTGATTTCCTCTGCTAATCACTACTGTACCATGTTACCTTGTGGCTCTCTTGCTTTTTGAACCAGGAATTTCCCATTTTCAATCCATTTCTTTTGCAGAGATCCAGAAGCCTTTCCCCTTCTTCATTTCTGCCACCCCATCCTTCTGTTCCTATTTCTTCCTCATAACCCTGCCTTTCTGTGCCTACATGGGCATTTAGGTCTCCCATAATTATAATATTTTGCCCATTTAACTGTCTTTGCAACTCCTGCTCAAATTCCTCCTTCTCTTATATTTGACAGCCTACTTGTAGAGCGTATACTTGAAGTACGTCTAGTTTTCTCCCTTTGACTGCTATCCTAACCTTCATCATTCTGCCACTAATCTCTTCCACTTCCTCTTTCAACCCCTCTCTTACAACTATCCCTACTCCATTTCTTCTCCCTTCCTCATTTCCATTCCAATACAGTTGGAAACCATTTCTCAGTTCTCTTCTACCCTTTCCTTTCCACTTTGTCTCACTCAACCCCAAAATATCCAACTTCCTTCTCTCCATCATGTCTACAATTTCCTCCACTTTCCTGGTTAATGTCCATATATTCAGGGTTCCAAATCGTAAACCTTTTCCATAGCAATGTTGTTTGTCCATTGCTCCGTCCTTTCTGAGGCTTGTTTTTGTTTTGAAAGCAGAACCTATCCACTACCAGCTTGCTAGGCCTGTCGTAGCTGCACCAGAGTCGCCATTTTTCAGGGTTCCTGTAGGGCCTTCACAGCTACCGAATCGCTCCCGGGGCACACTAGGTCCCCATTGTACCTCACCCCCACAGGCAAACCCCTACTTATGCCATTGCCCATCTCCCACCATGTGGAGGAGGGGTTGGACATTGGGAGACAAAAAACTGTGTGCTTTGTAAATATATATACTTTTAATTAACAAAAAAAAAACTGTCTTTTTTTTTTTTTTTTTTTTTTTTTTTTTTTTTTTTTTTTTTACAATCTACTGTAAGAGCCACTGTGTTGTTTCTGTTTTGTATGCTGATACCGGTATTAATACTGTGGTTAACGTTAATTTTTGTATCCATGTTATGTGGTGGTTCACAATATTCATTTCATTGGGTAATTATAAATATACAAATTATAATTTGAAAGCTAAGTAAAATATGATGCTTGACTTGAACTTTTTTGCAAGTATGATTTTGATGTGATTATATTCCTATTAATTCTGGTCAGTGGAAAGGAAAAGCAGGAAATAATAATTTAAATCAGTACAAGGACATGTTATATATATCTGCGTTCATGCATAATAGTGATAAAAGGGTTATTAGTCATTCAAATGTTTCACTTAGTTTTTACTTACACCTAATGCCAGACATGAATAATGATCAAGAATTAGTTACATTCTTACAACTCCTTCAGGTTTGGTGAGCATCGTGGTTCGTACTGCACTCTGGCATCATTTAGTGGAAAAGAAAATGTTGTCAGTATGGAACATCTGGAAAAAATGGGGACTTTTGAAACTGAATCAGGACAAGAGGTGAGTAGCATTGTCTCCACACACACACACACACACACACAGAGAGAGAGAGAGAGAGAGAGAGAGAGAGAGACATTGGTACAAAAGTAGTGTAATATGCCATACTCAGATGAAGAACATCTCTCAAAATGTTTGATGCCTTTTAATCCATAATAATTTCTTCCTTAAGTTTTATATTTATGATATTATTCATTTACTTCTATAAATTAGACATTAATAGCAGAGTATCTGGCATTGCGCAGTATGACTGAGGTTGATTTTCTCGTACACTAGTTTTAGTGGTACAATTTGAAATGTACCAAATTCTCCTCAGTCTTTCCAGAAAATAAATAAAAACACTTTAGAAAATTTAATAGACATTTCAGTTTGCTGGGAAAAATTGGGGGTGAGATAGTTATCATGCTGAAGGTTAGATTAGAGAAGATTTTACAATTCGTAACACTCATTTTTTTGTGAATGAAATTCTACAGTAACAATGGCCATGAGGATGGGAAACATGATGTGTCATACTATTTCTACGTTTGCATGGAAAAAATCTCCTCCTTATCTTACAGAAATGAAGTAAACATTACAGTAAAAAAATCGGAGATTACATACAATTTTTCATTTTCTGCTCCAGCAGCAGGTCACATAGCATCATAAGACATACTGAGATCCTAAGCTTTCAACTTTTGTTAAGTCAGAATATAAAGTTTTTTATCATGAAAACCCCATTAGAATTGACTCAGAAGTTGTTGGTTATGTGAAATTGTTAGGTAATATGAGCTACAACTTTGAGAAATATTGTAGTTATACCTGCTTTTGAATGCTTGTTTGGTGTTTGTAGTAACAACTACAGTTAGTGATTTATCATACTTTCATGTTGTTTTTAAACCATCTGGGTTTCTATTCTGTTTCAGGTGATTCCCTTCACTATCACAAGCAAGACAGCAGTGTCCCCAGTTCCTGCACCAGCTCCTCCCATTTCTCCCACCCACTCTTTGTCCCCAGCTCCCACAGTTCGAAGACCACGTAGCCGAGGAAGTGTAGGTGGTACAGGACGACATCCCACTAAAGGGCACAGTACGGGATTTTCCACTATATCCCCAGCCCTGCACAACTGGTATTCACTGGTGCCTCCTGCACTCCCACTACCCCCTCCACACCATCAGCACCACCACCATCACCACCCACACCACCATGCTCATCCCCGCAACAAGAACCTGCCAACACGACCACACCACGGGCGATGGGGAGGAGGGGCACATCCCCAGTCTCTGTACAATTGGCAGGCGCACAAACCTGCCCTTAAGGTCTGAAAAACCCTCTACTACAATTGACAGCTGCAGTTGATTTTTATTGGATAAATTGTCTGATTTATTTTCCATTGACTATATCCAAAACATATATTTAAAGTAAGTTTTAACCAGAAGCAGGAAAATGCGCTAGATTGTGGCATATATTTTTATGCGCAGTATAAAAATTTTATTTACTGATATACAATGTGTCTAGAACACTTATGATCATTGCATTTAACTAAACATTTTAGTCTATTGTTTGTGTTATAAAATTAGTATAAAACTGTTGAATGAAATAAATATTTTATTCTGAATTTGAAATTCTCAGTAATTTAAGTGACTTTTATAAAATTCAGAATTTAAAGTGGTAAATATTGCATAGTAAAGGTTAGTTGCTGGTTTTTGAGCAAATACAGTGGTTTTGTGTGTTGTATTTTGACTTTGAACATGAACACACAGTAAAATTCCATCCCATTTGTCTAGTTTTGATGATCATGTTCATTAAATTTTTCCTTTGTGATAAATGTTGAATAGAAATGATTGACTATTCACCATATTTGTCAATAATATCTGTCTAAATATAATCTGAAAGCACTTGTGGATGTTTCTTAAATTTATTGTATCTATAAATGTCATTATTGATGGTATGTTCTTTTAAAAAAATGCAAGCTAGTTATTGCACAATTTGGCCCCTTGTGGAATATATCTGTTCACAGTTGAGCTTTGTACCATAATTAGAATGTATTGATGTTAATATGTGTAATGTAATAAGGCAAGAACAGATTGTCACATTATTTCAGTAGTGTTACTGAAAGAAATATGTAGCTTAAGCATGGTTAAATTTATAAAGATTTTTAATCCCAAGTATTGCATTTATTTTTATAACCATGAAATTGTATGTTATGGAAGCTTCATCTTTTGCATGTATTTTATAAGTGTTGCTTGGAGTAGTTTTACAGATAAGCACTTTTTGCATTATATTTGTAAGTTAATAGTTCAACAGTTGACATAACTGTTTGGATCTTTGACTGTTGAAAATAGTCACTTCTTTTCAGCTTGAAAATATTACTTTTTCCTCCTTGTTGGATTAAGGAAATGCTTTCATCAAGAATGTCACTTTTCTGCTAGTTGTCTTTAGTTTATGCTGTTAAAGAATCTGTTTGTCAATAGCTTCTGTTTGGCTTCTTTTTAATAATCCAGATTGCAAAATATAATTCAAACTTATTCTTTTTTTTTTTAAAAAAAAAAAGTCATAATTATTGAATTTTTTGTTGTTTTTCCTCTTCTAAAAGTCGCTAAATAACAAAGCAATTATGAAATTGATTAGCACATCTGCTTTTCTTGCACTGCTGTATGTTCTGGCCAAATTTTGTAGATTCTCAAATATTTTTGTAGAAAATATATTGAGAACTATAGTCTCCTTAACTGATAAATCTGTGTAAAATGAAGAACAAGTGGTTAAAAAGTTCAATTACAGTTCAATATGTTTAGACTTGCGAAAGCTATTTTCTTGTAACTAATATCTTGAACTGTTGCATTTGATAAAGTAACACTTCATTTTAAACTATAAGTTGTATAGACTATTTCACACTGTATGAAGGACATGGAAACTGCCTTGAATAAATGAAATAAATAAAATCAGAATACATTTCATTGTTGCCAACTGGGCTAAGTAATTTCTGCATAAGTATAATTTGTTATAATGAACTAACCATTTTCTGGGCTGGGAAATAAGGTGCTGTTCATGTAAAATATGCACAATTGAAGAACAATCACTGTGTTAAGATAGAATGTCAGATGGAATAATCCAACTTCTTTCATCCTTGAAAAAATGTACTTTGTTTCTTGTTTTTTAATTTGAGTTAATTCTTATAAAGAGATTAAGGTGAGCCTAGGTGTTTGGAAAGTTACACATTATATTACATTAATTGGTACATTGATCACAAAACCTTAAAAGAACAAACAAATGAGAAAAAGCTATCATGTGTCTTGAATTCAGTATTGACATCCATTTTACAAAGTGATTTTCTTCTCTAGTGACATTTTACATAAAATAACTGTATTAATGTAAACAGGATGATGGCAAATGTTCTTTTGTGTGTTCTGCAAATAACATTTTGCCAACTTTAATGAGCACTTGGATGAAAGAACATCAGTTTAATCAGCACTAACAAAATAAATGTTACAATATGTTTGTTTTGTTAAAAGCTTTACGCATGTTTTGGAGTTTTGGTTTGCATTTTTACATGTATAATATATGCCAATCATAGTTCCATCTTAGCAGGTTTTGCAAAACTTGTTTCACAGTTACTCTTTTAGAATCCCACAGTTACTGTTAACTTGTAAGAATATGGCTACTGTGTATGTGTACCTAAAATCCATTTCAGCTTCACTGCTTCTAAATTAGTATGTTTTTTTCCTTATGCAATTTTTGTTACCTTTTTTTTAATGTAAATAGTGACATCTCTTGTAACATTTTCTGTAAAATGCTATGTGCTTATAGGTGTGCAACCTAGTATTGTATATATTAATATGGACCTGTATGTGATGCTGGTCTTATTGGTCTGACTCTGTACCTGAGCTATAAAATTTAAAAACGTGAAATTTCCAGTCTTATAACCCTTCAAACTATTAGATTTTAAGGAGTAAAATGATTATACTAGAGTAATAAGTCTCTCTCGCATAACCTTTTTTTTTTTTTTTTTTTTTTTTTTACCCAGAATGAATATGTTCATTCATACATCCTAAATAATATGTGGTAGAAATTTATTTCAGAGTAAATACTAATTTCAGATCTCTTCTTTCAGTTGTGTGTACGTGTGTAGAAATGTTTGTTTATTGTATAGTATTCATATCTAGGATTCCCAAAAGTTAAATGTTGTTGCAGTCACAGTATGAAAATGTTACATATGCTCTTAAATATTGTAAGTACATATTTTCAGTTTCCTTTTTGAACTGTCATTTATGTTTACAATAAATAACAGTAGAGAATGCTTTTTCACTGTATCATATCAAGAATGTTAGTGCTGAATTTCCACACTCTGCACTCCATGATTTTGTGATGTTTTGAGTCCACAGTATTTGGCATTCTGACTTTGAAAATACATTAGAAATGAATGTTAAGGTGTAAGTAGTTAACTGCAGTTTATATGGTAGCCTTTATTTCAAATGCCTATATGTGATTATAAAATTTTGGTGAATTATTAAATTTAATACCAGCAGAAATGCTATTATAGGATTCAGTTACTTTCTTTATTAGAAGTAAGTTACTGTACACATATAACTTAGTACTCTTAACATGGTGGTTTTGAGTATTTTTTGCATTTGTGATGTTTTCGTTTTCTTCTTTATTTAATCTTGGGATTTATATTTTTGACAATGTTGTGTATATAGATTTGTAGAATATACACCTGGTGTGTATAGCGTTTCCTCATATGTTCCTTATTTTCATTTTTATGTATATTGAAGTGACAGGTTTTAGTGCAAAATACTTATTTCATACTTGTTTTGTATGTTTCATGAATCCAAAAGATGTATAACATTGTATACTAAAGATTAGAGCAACATAGATAGTTTTGCAACAGATATTTGTGTTTTTCTTTTAATTTCCAATTCATTTCCAATTTTTTCAATAGTACTGAGTAAACGATTTCCCTGCTGCATGATGAACTGTGGATTGTACCAGCTTCTACTTGTAATAGATCTTACAGATATCTGTCATCTATAGTTTAAACAGATTCTTAATTTGCTTTGTCCCACACAAATTTGTTAGAACAACTATATATTTGTACAGGGTGACTTGCAGGAACCAGACTTTTTTCATATGAGCAGTACAAAGTTAATTTGCTTAGTAATATTATTTAATTGTTCTAGATATATTGGTGAAAACATACAATTTCATAAAACATATGTCATATGAAACATTGTGTTCATTTCTTGAATATAATGTCATGCATGTGCTGGCCATCCACTTGAATGCAGATTTCCATCCTCTGTAGAAAATCATTAAAAACTCGGGTCAACGTATCTTCTCGAATCTTCTGTAATTGTATCTTTCAGCTCTAATAAAGTACGTGGTTTGTGAGCGTAGACATGAGCTTTCAAATATCCCCATAGAGAATAGTCACAGGGAGACAAATCCGGTGACCATGGCGGCTGCGGCATGTCACCGAAATTAGCTTGCCAGGGAACATCATCTTCATAACTCGCATTGATGCACGGGAAGTATGCGCTGCGGCCCAATCCTCTTGGAAGTAAACATTTTTCTTGTTTATTCCTCGCCTCCAAAGTTCTGGTCTGAGAAATGTTTCCAACATGTGAACATGACATTCAGAGTTTACTGTGACACCATTTTCCTCGAAAAAGTACGGCCCCTTTTCCAAAGCAGGCTACTGCACACCAAGCTGTTACCTTTGGAGAGTGGAGAGGTTCTTCATGATTGTTCCATGGATTTTCAGTAACCCAGTATCGAAAGTTTTGTTTGTTAACTGAGCTGTTTAAGTGGAAATGAGCTTCATTGCTCATTAACAGTATTACATTAGGATTATCATTAAGCAACACTTGCATACACACTGTGAATTCTTCTCTTTGTTCATAGTCCCTCTCTTTGAGTTGCTGCATCACCTGCATTTTGTAGGGATGAAATTTCAAATCTAATCCTAAAATCTTCCTCACAGAATCGTTGCTCATGTTTAGCTCTTGTGCATGTCTGCATGCAGATCAACTTGGACTCCTGATTTAAGCAGTTTTCACTATGGTTATGTTATCGGGCGTTCTCACAGTTGTAGGACCAGGTGGCTTTTTATTTGTTATTTTTTTTCCTGTTGTTCTGAACGCATGAACCCATCTTAACCATCTGTTTCGGTTTGGAACTGTATCATTCCGACTTATATTAAAGTCGCATTGAAAGATATGCTGTGTTTTGATAATAAATTCACCATTTTTAACAAAAGTGTCATATTCAAAAACACGATGCTGTACTGACCACTGATCCATTATGACTTAAATGGTAGGACACACTCAGAATAATGACATAACCTCAATCTCACCATCACGTGTAACAATGCAACAGCTGATCCAAATTCGTCCAGTTCCTGCAAATCACCCTGCATAATTCATGGCCCAAATACCAGGCATTTTAAAGAATATTTTGGTGTACTGGCTAGTTTGTTGTATTTTTAAAAGCTAATCCATAATTTCTTTGTAGTATGTCATACTTTTGAGCTTCTTTAGTTCTGATATTCAGAATGAAGTGGTAGCAAAAGCATACTGATAGCTACAATTTTCTGCAATACCTGAAATAATAGTTTAATTCTGAATATGAACCACTTATCTTTCATAGCAAGCCCTTCATGGGCCCAAACCAGAGTATTTGTAATATCAAGTGCCGATAAAAATTCCAGATATCATCAGGATTCAAACTGGGGATCAGTTTTCAAAGCAGAAGTGCCTTATTATAGAGCTACTGAGACACTTGGAAAGAAGATTCAAGAAGAAAACTGAGAAATGCTCAGAGATTTTCAAGGACTTAACACACAGAGGAAGCCATTAATTAAAAAAAAAAAAAAAAAAATCTTGCTTGTTGACAGTTCCAACTTAGATATATTTTTTGTAAATTTGTACGGCCTTGTAACCTGATGACTGAGTTTCGATTTACTGTGCATTCTGCATGGACCTGCAGTTTAACATAAAAAAAGGATCTGTTACAGGAGTAAGCTAATTTTCAGATGCAAACTGTTCATATTTGTGTATCTCATAGTGGCAGATGTTAATTTTTACTTCTGTGTAACATTTCTTAAAATTAATTTTGTAATTTGTTTAGTTGAACCACGCTATCTGACGATTTAACTTGCACAAAAATTATACCTTATTTATTAGAAATTGAAAAGTGGACATTAAAAATTGTTAAATTTTATTTAATCTTACCAATACTAGAGCAGGAAGGAACACTGTGAGGTGACATTAATATGGAAAGGAAAGTTAAAGTAGGAACATCACTTGCTAATGTTGGAAACGGATGGGCATGAACATACACACTAATAAACAAAAATACAGTATTTCAGGCTATTTCCCTACTACAAAGAATAGGAACATCTAAATTCACAAGGGTGCCTGTGCTCAATCTAGCCACATAGATGGTATTTTTAGACCTATACAAACGGAGCAGAGATGTTGAGGGCGACAAAAACAGTATCAGTGAAAATGTTGCATATGGGAAAGAAATTTATCATAGTAAAATAAAAGCAGGCATATATATGTAGTGAGAAGTATCAATAAGAATATTATAAATAATTAATATTAAAAAATATAAATAAATTATACTTACATGTGTTTACCAGTATGAGGAAGGTAAATATTAACAGATTGAGTTCCAATATCAAGGATGATTTGGTATGTTAATTTCAGAGTTCAGGGAGGGGGTGGGGGATGTGGTTTCAGTGAGTGCTCTGATGACTAGGACTGTCAAATAGTATTTAGGTCATGAGAGCTAAGAGAGTTAGCCGCAACAGGTTGGTCTTGTAATGCAATTTCTTGCTTTGGGTATAGGCAAGATACTGACGGTAGCTATAACTGTGGATATATGAGGGTGGCCCAGAAACTAATGCATCACTTTTTTTTTTTCTTCAGCAACTATTTATTGAACACAATGAAACTTATACATAAAGAATTATGTTTCTTCTACACTACCTATTTTTCCATGTAGTCTTCTTCCCATTTTATGGCCTTCCTCCAGAGAGGTACAAGAGCATGTGGTACCACCTCTTGTTCTGTTCACGAAGCCATTTCCTCACTGTGCGAATCGCCTCTTTATGGTGCACATTTTTTTACTCGAGGTTCCGATGAAAGTCGTCGTGGCCTTTCTTTCTTTTTCCAGTGATTTTCCTTATCTCTGCCATCATACTCACTTAAAAAAAACATGGAAACTTTTTGCACCCGCCTTGCTGTCCAAGTATCATTGATATTACTTTGAGATCACCACTCATGAGCCACTTATGATTGTCGTACTTAATTTTCTGGAGAATAAGTTGTAAATTGACTTGATTTCATCATAAACCGACAGATGGCAGAATTTTGTAGGTCTTTAAATCGGACAGTACATCTTATGTTTTTGATTTTGATATATGACACTTTTGACAGATTGCAATTTGTAAACATTCTGACATGATGGAGAAAACTAAGGTCATTTTTTTGGATTCAGTGCACAAAACTAAATAGGAATCCATCACCAGAACTTGAAAAACATTATACAACTGAAAAATGTAGGCCTGTGTTATTAATGTTCCATTTCTAACAGAGCCCTATTATATTTGACACATGTCAAGGACATCACTTCAAAGTTAAACATCAAAATCCCGTTTATTTGGCCTTTAAGCTTAAATTTAGTTTCAAACTGTTACTGTATTACTACTTTATTCATTTTTTGCTTTCATTTGTCTATATTTTCAGCTTTTGATTTGAATCCGTCCCGGAATTTGTCTTCATCTAAAAGACCTACTTAGGCTTTACTTACGAACTGCAATTTTTGTCAGAAGATTCTTTTACATATTGACAAATTCTTGCCACTGTTAAAGTTCATTTATCTATTTAAACATGTGTCGTCATTTCTTTATTCTTTCCAAATTTTGCTTCCTTCGCTCTTGTGTCCCAACTGTTGAAGGCATCATTATTTCCTTGTAGGCACTTTGCGAAAAAAAATTCAGATTCATTTACCACCTTAAATATTTTTTTTAAAAAATACTACATTAAAATGCTTGATTTTAATCATACTACCTGTTAGAAGCTTTCTATTTGGTTTAGTCCTACAACCTCAGCTTTTATGTATTCACATGATACCAGTTCGATTTTGATTCAAATCGTCTTTCAGTAACAAGTTAGCCTATATAATTTAGGGGAAGGAGAATTTTATGTGATGTGAGTGGCAGCTATCAAAGTGTAAGTATCATTTCAAGTTTGTGAGTTTGATGTGGGCAGAGTTGTGTAAGTGGCCATTGCGCACAGTGATAGCTGTGTCTAGGAAGGTGATGCGGGTGTGGGACTGGATGCTGTTTACAAAGTAAAGGAGATGGTTTTTCACTGTAGATCCAGATGATAAAAATGTTGTGTGTATAGCTAAACCACTTGAGAAGAAAACATTCTTCATGTATGCCCAATGAAAAATTGGCTTAGGAATGATGTTTCATGCTAATGCCTTTAGCAATGCCTGATGGTAATGAGATTTGAAAGGAAGCTGTTAAAAAAATGGCTTCAAAAGAATGGAATAAATAAAGCAGTGATACAGAAAGAACCAAACTAGAAGATAGATGAGTGATAGAACAGGATAAATCTTGCAAAAAGGTTATTAATGATCTGCAGTGTTAAAAAGTTAGTAATCAATATTAAAAATGTTAGGTGTGGAGGATTGCTTAAAGGGTTTTGCAAACAAAGTAGTGGATAATAACTGTATAGCCAATTTAATTAGACCTACTTACTAAAAAAAAAAAAAGAAAAAATAATTAGGTGGAGTGGTCAGAAGGGAAGAATAATGGAACCAATTGTAGTTGTCTGCCTTGATAATTTCTTTTCCTCAGTGGTGGTAGGTTTTTGCATTCTCTGTTTCATGTCTAATATTTTACTGTTACCTAAATTTATGACATTTGTTAGTTGTGTATGTAAAATGCATTTGATACTATGATTCCATTTGGCACAACCCGGGGTGCTTGCCCAGGACAACAACTTGAGGGGAGCGACATTTAAGCCAAGGCGAGTTTTATTTTTTTCCTCTCCCTACTAATACTACGACAATGGATCTAGTGACAATCGGGACGGTGACACTGGGTGACAGCAATGAGGGGGGCAAAATAATGTTGGAAGGTGCGGAAATGTCACAGTTTTTGCCCCGGTTCTGAAATTCCTTGATCCGCTACTGGGGTAATAGAATATTGTAATAGAAGTTCCAGTCCATAAAGGAGGGGTGGCAAAAAGGGTCAAAAAATACAGGCTAAGCAGTTTTACATCAGTGACTGACAAAATGATGGAGAGAATAATATCCAATCAGAAATGTCTGTGAGGAAATAAATTGGTTTGCAAATCGACAAGTTTTAGGAAAGGATATTCATGATAATCTCAGTTACTGGGTTATAAGCTAGACATTTGGGATGAAATGGAAAAGGGCGCGCTAATTGATAGAGCAGCACTATAAATTTCGAAGACTTTTGACAGAGTGAGCCATAGAATGTTTCTAAATAAGGTAAAAATTATTGGAGTGGATGGAAAAGTGATTTTCTGAGTAGAAGTATTCTTAAAAAGTAAAAATCAAAAAATTATGGTAGAAAATGCAGTATGGAAGTAAATATAAACGAAAATGGGAGTGGCACAGGATAGCATATTGGAACCATTGGTATTTGTTAATCTAATAAATAATTGTGCTGATGGTTTAGGCCTACTATGAGAAGATAGGTTATTTGCAGATGACATAATGTTATATAATAGGATCATTTAAGTATCAAATACAGGAGTTTGCGGGGTGCAAAGAAGGGCTGCTAGAATGTTTCTAGAAGTTAGCAAATATTGATTGAAAATGTGTGGCATTCAGCCAGCAAGATCTGTTACTCATTTTCCTCAATTGTGTTAGACTCTTCTAACGTTGTTGATAGTATCAAGTGAAAATACAGCACAGAAGAACACAATACTTAAGTAAAACCATCCATGCCCCAGGACTCGAACCGGCGACCTCTGCAACGTGAAGCCAGTTGGCTAGCACCGCGCTACCGAGGCAGGTAAGCTCGTTTAACGTGGCTAGTACAATCAGTCAAGAGCTGATGGTAACCCTTGGGTCACAATGTTCTGGGATAAACGTTTCTCACATGCAATATGTGGTTACTATATGCATGTTACTGGGCAGAAGCTGGTCGCCGCTGCGTACGCAGAACTTGGGTGGCAGGGCGCTGGCTGACAAGAGCTGCTATCTGGGTCGTGTTCTCTCCTGGAACCCCGAGTAGCTGAAGTACCGTACTCGTTTTCGGTCCGCCATCCCGCAAAAGAACTTTGTGTCTCCTCAGCAGACAGTCTTCTCGTGTCTGTTTGTCAATGTAGTTCGTCCTCAAAACTTGTTCGACGTTTCGTTTGCTCCTCGTATTAACTATTATAAACAAAACTGCAGAATCATGTACTAAAAATGTTTTGATTGACTCAATACTTCATTTTTCTCTATCATGCATAGCAAATACACCGACGGAAATTAAAAGTGCAACCCCAGACGGAGTTGTGATGAATTAATTAAATTTGGACCCAAGTATGAAGAGTGTTAAATGATTAAATATTGAAAGTTGTGCATGGAGGCCTAATAGTATGAGAATTATGGGGCTATTTACTATGTAAAATTTCTTTGTTTTTATTGTATAAGTGGTGAACAGCGGGATGTAACATGAAACTTTTTTGTCCACAAGTTCTTGTCAACCAAGTATGCCAAGGCGAAGAGTGACGACCCTCTACACCCAAATGTGAGAGAGATCGGAGAATTGACGTACCGGTATTTGAAAAGGGTGCTTCATATCGTGAAATCTCCCGAAGGACTGGACGTATTGCAATGTTAGTATACAGACTTGTTAAAGAGTAGATGAAAGAAAGCTCTAGTACTCTTAGCGCAGGCACAAGGTCATAAAGAAGGATAACAGCACGTGGAAACCGCTGAATTGTGAGCGTGGCTGTTGCCGACAGACGGGTGACTGCAAGTCAGATCTAAGCAATGGTTACAGAGAGAGTCACCCCCCGGACGATTGTAAATCAGTTGCTTGAAGCTGGTTTACATTCTCTGACCCCCTGTGAAATGTGTTCTGTTAACGTAATTTCATTTCCAGCATCGTCTAACCCGGTGTACTATAAAACGCAAATGGTCACGTATAATAATTATATATGTGTAATTCCGTGTGGTCGGAATGACCTGGTGACAGGGTTTCTACTGGCTGCGTATTACGCCCTTGTCGTAGCCGCCTTAACCTAACACGGCAATCCTGCCAGGTACAGGGAACCTACAGTTTAACGCGGAATCCGATCCACGGAAGCGTTCTGGTGTACTTCACACTGCACAGCGGGCTGTGCCAGAGGTGAAGGTTGGGTTAAGTGCCAATGAAAATACCCGCCGAGACAGGGATTCGAACCGTTGACCTTTCGATCTCCAGTCAGACGCCTTAACCACTGAGCCAAAATGGTCACGAGAATGGCGTAGATTTGTGTTTGGAGACGAGTCTCTATTCTATCTGTGGCAAAGTGATAATCAACAATCGACAACATTTCCGCAGGCGTAGTGGAGAAACGGCTTAACCTCCTATGAATTCAGAACATCACACAGGTACAGCCACTGATGTCATGCTTCGGAGGCGATCAGTTTCGACAGGAGGACGGAATTGGTTGTTGAAGGCACAAATACTGCCCACCACTATTTGCATCGAGTGTCGCACCCTGTTGTGATACCCTTCATGTACACCATCCAAATCGCATATTTCAACAGGATAAAGCCCGTCCTCATCCTGTGGTCACCACAACACAAGCATTGCAAGGGATTACGATCACAATTTGGAACGCATGGCATCGAAATTTGTTCCCAGCCTGCCTCTGTCTCCAACCCTTTCACTTAATTCTCATTTTCTGAGTATTTCACGCGGAACACCAAATGTGTCTCGGATCACTTCTGTTACAACCGTTAAATTCTGAAGTATGCTTATAACATTTAAATCAAAATTTCTAATATCCGCTAACGATCATATTTAAGATATTGTGATCTGTTTTTAACAAGGAGAAATCTTCCCTCAGTGAAAACGCCACGAAATTCCTTTTTCACAGATATATTGTCCCGAAGCAATCTAGGTCTTCCACGAAAATCCAGCGTAGCAAACGTATCACAGTAGAAGAACAGCCAAACAACAATAAGCTGTAGGTAGATAACGTTATGGAGATGGTTTATAAGTGGCACCACAATTTTGAGGTGCTGAGAGAGAGGCGTAAGCTGCAGTTAACGATTTTCCACCATGGCATCAAAAGGTGAGAATACTGTTCAATGTCCAATCAATCCACACCTGTATCACTTTCATGTCTACAAGTTGTTACTTCAAACAGAAATATGCATCCTCAGCTTGAAACGATAAACAATTTTTAGACAAGTTTTTGAAGTTTCATTATTATTCATAACTCACCTGTAATAACTAACAAATAAAAAACACCAAAGGCGCAGCTTAGTACAAATAAATAATTTAAATAGAAGCTATAAAAGATTAAAATACTTTAATTTCAATTCGATTAGGCCTGCACAAAATATTATTTTCATTTTTCCCCCAAATCTTTCTTGATATGTCATATACTGTCCGGTGATGTCATTACACAGGCTATATAACGAGTATATTAATTAAGATTAACTCAACGCCGAAAGCAGTTACTTCCTGAGACATTTTTGCACTTGACACGTTTGTCTTTGCCTTTCCCTATATAACCATGCAGATTTATGTTTTCATTGTTTCCAAAAATTACTCAAAGCGAATGTCGGTATGATACCTTCAAAAGGTGCTGACCGAATGCCTTCCAGTTCATTGTTCCCATCATCTCATGGCTGCAATGACCTCGACGTTGCTGAGTCGTGGAATTACAAAAAAAAAAAAAAAAAAAAAAAAAAAAAAAGTTAGAAACCTGTTGTACCTTCACTTCTGAAAGATTACAAGGGCTAACACGTTTGACCTCTCCATCCTGAGGAATCGCTATTTATACTCGTAGTTATGTATGCCCTCATTTTTTTGAACTTCAGAGAGGTTCCGACCTCGTATGCCTTTAATGAACAATGCGGTAGTTATTGTGCACTCCACTTCTCCTACCCTGCTAGCGACTACTGAAATTTTCTTGCAGAAATGTAACTCGAATCATCTCACCACAGTGTGTTTTGAGGACCACACCACGGGAGAGTCATATTCCAAGATAGAAATTCTTATTTATCGGTTCAGCTTTCTTCAGATGAGGTTTGTTATTTGTCTCTGTTCTACTTCTGTGACCTGCAGGGCAAGAATTCATGCACCAGTAGTCCAAATTGATCAATCTCACGAGCTGCAATATTCTTATGCGTGTTACATGATTTTTCAGCTACACTTGTTTGGTGCACTAGTAGTGGAATAGTAGATTCAGATTACAATTAATGATTCAACTAATGGCCCTGCCATTTTATTTAAAATGACATTTCCACTTTTTTGGTCAGGCTCGGTTTAGCACTAGACCGAGTCTTGTGCCAGGTAGACGTTCAGAAGAACGGACAAACAGCGGAGCGCACGGTACCCTAAAAATAAACGAATTGATAAGCCTCTCGTTGGTAAGTTTTCCTGAGTTGTAAAGTTACGTTTACAGTGGAAGCGACTTCACCTGAATTTTCACTCTGCTGAACAACCAACTGAACTCTGCCGACCGATTACGCCGACTGGAGTGGTTACACTGGCCCAGACTTCGGGCGTCTTGGCGCTCACTCGATTGAAGTTATTTCTAACGACACCGCGAAACGGCCAACAATTCCCTGCTTTGAGGGTGTGGTCCGGTGTCTGGTTGATGGATTTGGACAAGAAAATTATTTCCAGTCCCTTAATACCAAATGTTGTTTCCTGTTATTGATTGCCCCTTTTTTTCAATTTCACTTTCTGGTTCATCCGATGATCGTAAAAGATATGTTGTGTCATTCTGAAACATTCGTAAAATTTCGTTTCATCATCCATCAAATGCTGTGACAAAGATAGAACCCTCTTTCTCATGGAACAATAAAAGTACGTTTCTGTTTTGAAATAGCAAAAATAAAACATATTGCTCAGAAAAAAGTCTACATTTTTATGTTTGAATACATATTTTTCATTACTTCTAAATTTGGTCTGATGTCTCAGATGGTTACGTCAAGTGGTTATGGTAGTGATGGTTCCCGGTCTCGGTTACAATTTAAACTTGAACTTCACCTCTGACAAAGCTTTGATTTATTGATTCTGTCTGCATTTAAACTAAAATATAGAATGATCTCACTATTTACTAACGAAAAATATCGAGTGAATCTAAAGTAACCTCAAACAAAGCAAACACGTCAAGTGTGAAGTGACTGACGTTTTATATTTCATTGTGATTGCGTTCAGAAATGCGAAAAACTTTCAGTCCGTTATAATGTGCCAATGCTCTGTTAAGAATGTGTTTGTTTGGATACTATTTTTGTTCGTAAGATAGTAAACAGTATATTCAATAATATAGTCCGGCTGGCAATCCCAGCTGTGACCTTCAGGGATACAATTAATTTGATTTTATGTTTATTTTTAATTTCATAATTATATATTTTTAAATTTTTGTCACTGTATATAAATCAACAATATAGTCTGTTCGACTGTCAACTGAAATCGAAAAGTTATGATGTGTGATAATGTTTTAGCAGATAATTTGAGTAATTTATTGAAATATCGAAACAAGTCATGATTAGCGTTTATAGGTGAAAATAAATTTCTACTCTTCCATTTCGAGGCGGCGATATGACTACGAATGCGCAAGTGACGCGAGACAGTCGCGTTCGGCCGAATAAAACAAAATTTTTTGATCGGTGAAAGAAGTCGGTAGAGTCTTGGAGAGTTCGACCGAGTAAGTCGGTCATAGTGTAACCGGAATCCATATTGTTGCGTACTTTTGGGGGTTTTTTTTGGCCGTTATCAGCCATATTCGGCATAGTGAACAATCGACCGAAGTCGGCTCCAGTGTAGCCGTACCCCAACTTAATTAATCCTTAGATTTACAGAATTTTTAGTCAGGTCGCAAGATAAATCTAACTTTAATTTCTATAACATCTGAATATTAAAGTGGTCGATGAAATAACACGACCGCCGATAGACGTTTGATTAACCCATTATTCTGTCGCAATCTTTATAAACACACTAGCATTTGCCCGCTGCTTCACGCGCGCGTGCCTTGGCAGGTGTAGAAATTATTTACCGATTTTATTCTCTTATCAGACATTAACGTGGAAAGGAATGAACTGTTAATGTATTCTGAATAGTTTCGTCTGTTTCGGTTAATACGTTAGGTTCGGTTTTCATACTGATGTCAGAGAGTTGTTTTATTCATATTTTAACGTGATGCAATTGATTCAATAGTAGAAAAGGTTCCCGAAAAATTAACAGTAGTAATTCGTGGTTGTAATTATTGTGCGAAGTATAAACATTTATTGTTTAGAAAGGCTTTCACGGTTCAAACGACATTCTTTCTTCTGTGCGCTTTCAGTAGCTATGGATTTAGCGTATAGAACCCCGTTATAGGTCAATCGCTTTTCTCGGTGCAGGTTACTTTCATTTGCTCTAGCTATTTCATCTAGTTCTCTTTGACGTTGCAGACGATGTTGTCGGTCTATTTCACTCTCATTTAGCCGATTTCGGCGACATCTTTTAGCTGCAGAAGTTCACCCCGACAGATTAGATCTCTTTCGCAAGGGCATATCATAAACTTTTATACTGACCCAACTCACAGCACTAAAAATTAAAACGTTTTCACAGCTGCAATTATCACTATGCGTGAACTTTGGCTGCGAGTATATAGATGAGCATAAACTTGGTTACAATATAGAATATCTGTGGTAGTAATAAATAATATTATTTCTGAAAGCAATATTTAACTCAGCTAAAACATAATATTTTTAAATGCTGATATGGAGGATTCCACGTTAACCGTGGTACCGAAAATTTAAATGGATATATAACAGTTGTAACAGTTGTAAGAAAGCTGATATTATAATCAATATGTGTATTTTTTTTTGGCGATTTTATGTGTAAACTTTGCCTGGGATTATATAGCTAGGTATAAGCTTTGTTAAGGATGTATCTGTGGATATAATGAAAAATATTGTTTCCATGATACTTAACTAAAAAAAGTTTATTTTAAAATGTGGATACCGAGGATTGCAACATAACCGCGGTGCCATAAATTTATGTAAATATAGCAGTAATCTACGACTTAGTCCTCTTGGAAGTGTGCTGAAATATAAAAATTCGTTACGAATAATCACAGCATCTCAATTTTTCTGATTTATTTATTTTTTGTTGTTTTTTTATTTTTTTATTTTGTTTGGATATTGGTTTTATTTTATGTTGATACACCATCAATTATTCCTGCTTTAAAATAGAAATTTACGTGAATTGGAGCTACTCTTGATTTCAAATCGTCGTATCATTACTGTCATTATTTCAGTCAGATATAATTAATCCAAAAATGTCGAGATGTGATCATGGTACAGTTTATGTAGTAACGTGCATGTAACTGAAACAATTATTTCTGAGTGGCAACATTATCGCAAGTTGTGAATCGCTTGAAATGCAACCTGACAGCTGATATGATGCTTTGTTATAGGCCTAAGAGACGATGCCTGCAGCTTTATAATCTACGCGGTGTAGCATTAGGATATGAAACATTTTTAATTTAAGTTTCTTTCAATATAGCCGTATTTTCTATGTAATTATTTCAGTCGCATGTAAGTACCTGGCGAAACAACAGCCTGGACCAGATGACAATTGACTCGTTTTGTTTAGCATCAGGCATAACGGGTTTAGTTTTAAAATTTACGCGGTGTAGAATAGAATTTTAGGATGCCTAGTTATATTTGAAATAAAAATTCGTTACCAATAATCACAGCATCTCAATTTTTTCTGATTTATTTATTTTTTGCTGTTTGGATATTGGTTTTTATTTTATGTTGATACACCATCAATTATTCCTGCTTTAAAATAGAAATTTACGTGAATTGGAGTTAATCTTGGTTTCAAATCGTCGTATCATTATTTCAGTCAGATATAATTAATTCAAAAATGTCAAAATGGATCACGGTACAGTATATGTACTAATGTGCATGTAACTCAAGCAATTATTTCTGAGTGGCAAAATTATCGCAAGTTGTAAATCGATTGAAATGCAACCTGGACAGTGATGACAGCTGATATGCTTTGTTATAGGCCAAAGGGACGATGCTTTTAGCTTTATAATTTACGCGGTGTAGCATTAGGATATGAAAATTTTTTTATTTGAGTTTCTTTCAATATATCCGTATTTTCTATGTAATTATTTGAGTCGCATGTACCTGAATATTCGGATGCCTAGTTATATTTGCACGTTATAGCCACGAGACATATTAATCGAATAAAGTACTTCCAAATATGTGCAATTCCGCACAAGTCATTATGAAAGAAGTATGTTTTATTACTTGCTGATATTTATAATAGCTGTTTTTCAGACATCGCTCTTCGAGAAAAAACTGAATTTCATATTAAGTATTGGCTTATTGTGGCTGTATTGTACAGCGTTCACGTAGCAATTTTGTTCCAGAGACAAACTGTATAACAGTCTACCAGAGACAATACATGTCTTCAATATTAGTAATATAACTTTTCGTAATTCAACAGACCTGTTACGATTCAAGTAAATGCTGATTATACTTGATTCACGTATTCTTTTTATTTTGAAGTACTGCGGTCCAGAAAAATGAATCGCAGAAGTAAAAAAAAAAAAAAAAAAAAAAAAAAATAAAAAGGAAATCCTAAATTTTGTCAGGTCTCTTTATGAAAGGAATGACCGTCTGAATGTGTATAATTATCTGTGGTCTACAGTTTCACATTTCTGAAGTTTTTTACTGACTTGCTTCTTCCCATGGTACATATTAGTCGTTAGCTACTTCTGCAGATGTTGATCAGCAACATTAGCTTTAAAAATTTGGAAACACCATGCAAATTGATGCGGTAGTTTTTGCGTTATTAGAGATCAAGCCTCACTACAAACGCAGCTTGCTTACAGATTTATAATAGTATAGATACACGGATAAAGCGTGGCATCAGCTTCTTCCAAAGATTCTAAAGCGCATTACTAATGTAACGTCCTATTGACATCGTTTCCTGCGAACTCGATCGCTCGAATTTCGTGAGCTTAAACAGGCAGTACACAATATTCGAGTAAACATTTCAAGCGCCCGACTCTCCGGGACCGCTAATAATCATCCCAAAATCTATTTAAAACTACTTATAATCAAGAAGAAATTTTTTAAAATGAAAATATAAATGATTTCCATAATTACTGAAACATGAAACTGACAAATTTAAACCATTCGATATAACCGAGAACAATGCATGAAACACAATAGTTTACACAACATTCAGAATTATATTCTTTGAATTAATATTTCATACATTATAATACTTTTAATAAAAGTATTCTTTATGTAAACAATTTCCACCCATCAAAACAATACTCGTTAACATAGAAAATATACAAATTTACAATTAATAAATGTTTATGTCTCTCATAGACCAATAAGATTGAAATTAATAGGAAGCCGGGGCTGAGGTAGGCTTTTCACATTTAAGGTAAAATTTACAGAGCAATTCGTTTTTACATGTTGCTATGACAATGGCTAACTAAAAAACAGCAAAAATTTCTTGTTTGTAATAACAATAAAAATTTATTTGGTTACTACTGCAGTAAAGTAAGTGATATTTTAATAAAGTTTTTTTAAGTAATTTGAAAGAATACTTCTTTTCAGACCTTACTTGTCTCTGAAACTACAAAAGCATTTCTGTAATTTCTTTGGTAAATCATTACACATTCGTAAAGTACTAATTAATAACACTATTTAATGCTTAATTCTTCACGAACAAAACGAGTACGGTAATCTTACACACGAATAGCTGCCATCAACTTTTGAACAGAGGGCGAAATGAATTACGCTCTGTGGGTGAAGGAAAAGGAAACGAGACGCGACGACCTTATTTGTCAACTACACATCTTGGCTGCTTATAGAGGGAAAAGAATAAATTTCTTAATAAACCGGACATTTTGAGTGGTCGAATCTAGTGATCCAGACACGGACAAATCGCATTGAAACCGATTGAAAAGCGGCAGGTTGGCAAACCTAATCTGAGGGCTGTAATAGCATGTCCGGTAAAAGAATGGAAAATCTGTTTAAATGAGAAAAAACTGAAGAGGATTAAATAATAAATAAAAATATTTGTTAAGAAACTTGTGGAAATAGCTAAGCATCCGTCACTGTGTCATATATTAACCAAAATCAATAAACTCAAGTCTTTCGAAATACACAACCAAATGAAAATGTTCCATAGTGACATTAATTTTATTTTTGGTTACTTGACAGGGTATATCTCCTGTGAAATCTTATCATAATCGACGGACAGACCACTCGATTATAAAACTGTGTATAACGGACTGGTGGACAAGGCGAAATTACAAGGTAGGCCTGTGTCTGACGAACGGATAAACATGACGAAATTACAAGAGTGTAGTTTTTACCATTTTCGCTATAGGATCACAAAAAATAAAAAACAAAGTTCGAATCCAGTGATTTGCGCTCATCCAGTAACGTAAAGTGGTGTTTGTAGTTCCTATTGCTCAATATTAGATAGATCTCACATTACACACAAGTTTCGAGGTCTGGTTGGACCGACTTGGGAATACAGGCGTGTAATTAGTATGAACTCCGTTTATCTCATTTTCAAATTCTAGCGAAATATATGTATATCAGAATTTATACTCTTTAGTTTGACACGTTTAACTACGAATATAATAAATTTTTAAACCTGTGCAAAGGAACAATAATTCTAACATCGTCAATGCGCAACTGAAGGCAGATTAACCTTGTTTTCTGATTAAGTCCTGCACATTTACAGTAACACTAGATAATGATAAGGATGGTAACCACACAAACCTCTCTTTTCCCTATAGGTGGCTTGGTCAGTGCCATATTTTGGCCTCTATACGCAAATGATAACACGCTGTCAACTAACGAGAGTAGCTATGGATTCTCAGCTTCGAGGAAAACTCCTCAGCGGCGTTCGGATATGAACACCGTCCGTCCAGTTCGAAGTAAATCATTCTACGTAATTCAAAGGTAGGAGGAAACAAACTAGCAACCATATCTTTTCTTATACATTGCTTACTGCGACTACTAAGTGTTTCTGGGATATACTATGAGCACTGGTATTGTAACTGTAAGCCAGATTTTAGCTATTTTCATCTTTAATAAACTTCCTCTTCAACCATTATTGAAATCCGTGTATAATACTGAGAGATTTTGAAACCACTATTGTCCATAGAGAACTTAAAAGAGATCATTTGGAGATTAGTGCAGATCGACACTTCACACGAAGATGGATGCAAAAGATGCAATAGAATGGCAGGACGGGCAAAATACCAACCAGCCGGAGGGAGTCCTCAACCCCATCTGCAGGGGCTCCGACCTAGGCCCGAGAGGACCTGCCGCCCCCCTGAAAAAAAAGTCGGATGCACCGGTTTGCCCCCCTCCCACCTAGATCTGGCACTCAAGGGGGGAGGGGGTTATCCAATGAATTTCGCACTGGCCTCCACGGTATAGTTCCGCCACTGAAAGTAAGCATACAAACAGTTGTGTTCAAGATCGGGTCCCCACCACTCTGCCCTGAAAACTGGTCGTGTAAAGCCTCGCCCGGGTGGGCTCACACTGTGTGGTTCCCCATATTTTATTATTTTGAGATTAATGCATCCGATAATCAAGAAAATGAAGTATTTGCAGATCTTCTGGAGGCGTACAAGACCCACAAATTTTTATTGGACCCTCAAATAGGGTTTACAACTAACTTAGAAAAAAAAGAATATATTTGTCTTTTAAAGAAGAAAATAAAAAGTATATAAAAGGGAAAAAGTATTTAAAATTTAGTTGTACATTGCCTTAAATATATATATAGCTATTAATTTTTGGTATCATTTCAAAGAGTTACAGCTGGAGTCTATATCTGTTATTATAAATAAATGAACACTCATTTTAAAATTTAAGGATACTCTGTTTCTCACTTCCCACAATCTTGAATTTATTCCGTTTCATCATAAGCACTAACATGTCGTTAGGAAATTAATTGAATTGTATAGTTTACCAAAAATGAAGTATGATACTTTATATCTGTATTAAAGTAAGGTTAGCAACCCTACACCTGTTACCAATGCGGCACATTTTAACATTATATTACAGTTTATTCAGCAGAAGATCACACTCACAATATTCTGAAAATTACGGAAAATCGATATTGAGTGAATTAACTGTCTAGTACCAAGTGACGCAACAGCAAAACACACAGTGCAGTCAATATAATTCGCAAATAATTTATTTTGAGGATCCATTTACATATTTTCTCCCACAAATCTTTATATTTTTTAAATTGTTTAGGTTTCTTCAGTTTTGCTTCCTTTCGAGTTACTGGTGTATCAATTATCTGTATAGCAAACAGAATCTGAATTACTTGCCATTTTAAATAATGTAAAAGAAAAAATGCAGTTGAAAATTCCAACCTCAAAACGACGAGAATCAGAAAAAAAAACACAAATTCTACACATGTCAATCCACCGTTCCGTCCAGAAATAACGGCGAGCGGACACGAGTCGACTAGAATACAACAAAATGAATGGTCCGCTATTATTGCCTCGACTCCGATCAAAGGATGCGGGCGAACAACAAATCCCTGGCCGATAGGCACTTTTTCGTGAAGGGGGTTGTGAAACTAGCAGAACGACGCCCAGCTACATGTATTGCATACTTTATTAGAAATAAAGTATTTTCGCATACTTTATTGGTAGGAAACAGTATAAAGTATAACAATTAAAAATAAAGTATAATGTTTTATAATAAAGTATAGTTGGCAACCATAACCTCACACGCTCTCTATCATAACAAAGACGCGAGAAATTATATATTTCGTGTGTTATCCGCTAGAAATTCCGGAAATTTTCACCATCCAACAACATCTAAGATGTCTAATGTGACTGAATGTATGCCTTTTGTAAATATAATTGCTTGGTACACGTCATTTTCTTTTTCCTAGGCATTTCACACAAGGGCAATATGGATATACACATGGTGTTAAGTTGCTAGTGCGTTAGCAACCAGATCGGACTAGCCGACGGGACGTCTAAATGTGACATTCTGTCGATGTGAGGAAGATGACCCATTCCCGATCACCTGGTCCCGTTCCCGATCTCACTTTCGTCCCGTCGACAGTGTGTTGCTTTTCGGCCGGTCCGATCTCGTTACTACCGCACTACGGCCTACCATCGCGCGCCTTGCTCTGAAATTTTTACGTTCCATTTAATAGTAATACTAGTAATAAAATTAGTTAGTTACAAACATTGTTAATGTTCTAATATCTAAATTAAATATGTATGGCCCCATTTTTATCAAAACCACAAATTATAGGTTTAACCCTGGTATTGTGCGAAAAGCCTAAAGGAATTATATTTACAGAGGCATATGTTCAGTCAGTTTAGACTCTTAGAAGATTTCCGGAATATCTAGCGGATGATACATGAAATGCCTCATTTCACGCGTCATTGTTTAATAGAGGGCAAGTGAGTTTAGGGTTGCTAAGCATACTTTATTATTATGTATCATACCTTATTTTTATCTGTTATACTTTATATTTTCCTACCACTAAAGTATGCGAAAATACTTTATTTGGAATTAAGTATACAATACATTTAACTGAACGTTCTTTTATCTCTGGTGAAGTGAGCTCTGGTTGTGTGTGTGAACTGCTGAGCACTAAACCTGAAATAAGCTAAATTAGTTTAAAGCTTTCAATTATAATGTAAATAGTTATAATTATTGTTAGCGAGGCGAAATAGACGCATTTTTCACTCGGTAATAGAGTTTCAAAAATCGCATATTCTTAGTGGCTAATACTCATTTCTTTTCGCTAGTTTTTGATTTAGAAATAAACTGAAAGCTTGATAGTTAGATTAAATACAGCAAATTGTAATTAAACTTTTAGGTATAGCTGTTTTAAATGTGTAATTAAAAAAATAAATGTTATAGATTCGGATTGTTGTAGAGTGTTGCTAAGAGGTATTTAAACTTTTGTTTTGTCTGAAATATAACAGTTTTTTTTTTTTTTTTTATTTTCATTAGTATTAATGCATAAAAATAACAATAAGCAGCCCGAATTACAACCAATCAAAAAATAAAAAAAATAATTGTTAATATCTGATTTCTTTTGCGATAGTATCAATTTAAATAAAAATACCAAAATTAGATGTAACTTCGTAAATTCCTAATATATATATTTGTTAATTATTTCAGTCTTAAATATAATAGTTTCTTAATCACTTATTTCAGTTTTAAATATAATAGTTTCGTATTTACATATTTTCAAAATATTAAAATAGCAACTTCTTAGTAAAAATAATTTAAGTATTTTTATCTACTTATTAATTACAATAACTTGATTGAGAAATTAAGCTCTTATAGAAATTTAATAAAAACATTAAAAATATAGTATAAAATTTATTACACTACTTTATCAAATAAATTTAATATTCGTTTAGAAGGTGCTAGAAGTATTTGGAAAAAAATCATGACTGGAATGTGTGGCGCCTGTCGCAGGTACGTTGCGAAAGTGTTGGGTTGTAGTTGCTGTAAGAAGTGGTTTCATTGGGCATGTAGGGAAGAGGAAACGTGGGAAATAAATGACGCTCTCCAATGGTTTTGTTCACTTTGTCATAGGGATAAAAGGGCGTAACGATGAGGGAGTTGCGTGAAAGGATCGGGGTTCTTGAGGCTCGACCTGTGGAGGCTCAGCCTGTGAAGGCGTGGCCTGTGGGCTGAATATGGTTAATAGGATGAAGAAGCCAGACACTTTAGAAATTGTGGGGAAAAATAGGTTTGACCTGTTGCCAGAGTCAGGAGGAGAAGAACCTCATATAGCTGTAGGAGTAGGTAAGATGCAGCAGGCCTCTAGGAAAAAGGGCATATAAGGCAAGAATAGGAAAAAAAGGTTCTACTTCTAAGTAATAGACATGGGAGAGGTGTAGGCCTCCTTCTGCAGGATCAGTTAGGTACAAGCTACCAGGTCACAAGTTTATTAAAACCTAGTGCAACGTTAGGTCAGGTAATAGAGGATATAGGTTCACTTTGCAGGAGTTTCACAAAGGACGATAGAGTAGTGATAGTGGGAGGTGCGGGGAATAGTACTGATAGAAACGCGAGTTATAGTATATAAAGTTACGTGAAGAAGGTGGTGAAGGAGGCGCAGCATTAGAGGGTAGAACTGATGCGGGTCCTAAGTCACCATGAACGGCCACAATTGAACTATGCTGTGAGGCGGGTAAATGTGGAAACGGAAGTGCTACTTGGGAAAAGCATTAGTCCATCTGGGAACACCATAGGTAGGAACGGTTTCACTAGGCATGGCCTATACCTTAATAGAAGGGGCAAGGGGGTACTTTCTGAGTTGTAAGCAAAAGCAGTAACGGAGCCCGTTTCCAGTGATGATGGGATCAGGTCGGTGCTTTTTTTAGGATAGGGGGTGCTGGTAAAGGGATGGAAATACATGATAAACGTGATACTGATTGTAGGTCCATGATGGGAAAAGTAACAGATTTTAAAGACATAGATAAAGTTGCTGAAACAATAACTGAGGTAAAAATGATGGGAAGGAGGAGGTTAATGCTGAAAATATAAAGCAAGTAATAAGGGTGTTATTGGTGAACTGTAGAAGTATATTGAACAAAGTAATCGAATTTGCAAACTTAATAGAGATATACGAACCACAAGTAATAATTTGGGTAGAGAGTTGGTTAAAAGAAGAAATACTAGACAGTGAGATTGGAGCTAGAACCGACGACTGAATGATGAGAAAGCACAATATTGTAAATATGATACAAACAAAACATACTTTGGATAAGAAAACGGAGATGCGCAGCTGCATACCATATTAACAAATGTAAATAATTCATCGCTGAAGATGCCTCGATGAGAGGTAAAACGCGTACGACGCAACAATAAATAAATTAAACAGGTGAATTGGCGTTATCTTTCAACTGGTAATTAATTGTAATATAATGTTAAAATGTGTCCCACAGGTCAGAGGTGTAGGGTGGTTAAGCTTACTTTAATACAAATATAAAATACCAAACATTATTTTTGGTTGTTATACGTTATCCTAACTATAAAGTATTCGGAAATACTTTATTTTTGGTAAACTATGTAATTCAATTTATTTCCAAATGACATGTTAGTGCTTATGATGAAACGAAATAAATGCAAGATGGTGGGAAGGGATAAACAGTGCGTCCTTAAATTTAAACATAAGTGTTTAAAAACATGAAAACCGCCTTCAAATAAGCATACTAAAAATTTTTAAAAAAAAACTTTACATTTTGTTTAGAAGAAAATAAATCTAAATGCACAGTATTTTACCACAGAATTTGTGGTTTTGATAAATATGGTGCCACACATATATAATTTAAATATAGAACATTAACAAAATTTGTAACGAATTTTATTACTATAATTACTACTAAAGGTAACAAACAAATATCAGGGCAAGGCGGATATACACATGGTGGTAGGTTGCTAGTGCGGTAGCAACCAGATCGGGCCGGCCGAAGGCCGTCTAAACGTAACAATCTGTCGACGTGAGGAACCCGACCCGTTTCCGATCACCCTGTCCCGTTCCCGTTCACGATTTCACTTTGCTCCCGTCGACAGAGTGTTGCTTCAGACGACCCGTCGGCCGGCCCGATGTGGTACTACCGTGCTAGCGGCCTACCACCACGCGTATGCCTGTCTTGCTCTGCATGTTACATTCAATAGTAATAATAGTAATAAAATTAGTTAGTTTCAAATTTTATTAACATTTTAAATTAAATATGTATGTCTCCATATTTATCAAAATCACAAATTCTTGGTGTAACCCTGACGGTTTGACATTGTTCGAAAAACCTACAAAAAAGAAAAAAAGACGTGTGCCAAGCAATTATATTTACAAACGCATATGTCACTTTAGACTCTTAGATGTGTTGGATGGTGAAGATTTTAGGAATTTCTAGCGGATGACGCCTAAAATGCCTCATTTCTCGCATCTTTGTTATGTAGAGGGCATGTGAGGCTAGGGTTGCCAACCATACTGTATTATAAAGTATCATATTTTATTTTTGGTTGTTATACTTTTTCCTACGAATAAAGTATGCGAAAATACTTTATTTCGAGTAAAGTATACAACACATGTAACTTAACGTTCGTCTGCTGGTTTCACAACTTTTTGCAAGAAAAATTACCTATCCGCTAGCGATTTTTTGCTCGCTCGCATCCTTTGATCTGTGTAATTACAGATTCGAAGTCGAGGCAATAATGGCGGACCATTCATATTGTTGTACTCCAGTCGACTCGTGTCCGCTCGCCGTTATTTCTGAACGGAACGATATAGTATGCGGAAACAATTTATTTTTGGTAAACTATACAATTCAGTTAATTTCCAAATGACATGTTAGTTCTTATGATGAAACTAAATAAATGCAAGATGGTGGGGAAGGAGAAACAGAGCGTCCATAAATTTTAAAATCATTCTTTTTTTGTTATACTAGATGCGGAATGTAACACTGAAATGAAAGCAACAATTAATAGCTAGTCCAATAAGCCCGAAAATATATTAATTTAAGGCAATAAATAATTAAATTTTAATTTTTTTCCTTTATATACTTTTTTATTTCCCTCTTTAAAAGATATACTTTATGTTTTTCTAAATAAGTTGGCAACTCTACGTGAGGTGTTCCATAAAAATCTGTGGGTCTTTCACACCTCCAGCAACTCTATCAATACTTCTTTTTCTTGATTATCTCAAAATAATATAAAACGGGTACCCAGACAGTGTGGGCACGAATGGGCGAGGCTGTACACGGCCAGTTTTCAGGGCAGAGTGGTGGGGGCCCTAAATCGGATGGAATTTCCACCCGACCTACCTGCCTGGTCTCGCGGCAAAAACGTGACCAGGAGCTCGCTTTAGACGACCCGTTTTCAGGGCCGAAGGGGCGTGGCCACGATTTAGGGAGACCAGGTCGGGTCGTCTAAATGGGCCTTAAGGGTCCATTTAGACGACTCGTTCCCGATCGCCTGATCCCGTTCCCGTTCCCGATCTCACTTTGCTCCCGTCGACAGAGTGTTGCATATACACGATCCGTCGGCCGGCCCGATCTGGTTACTACCGCACAAGCATGCTACCACCACGCGTATATCCCGTCTTGCTCTGAAATTTTTATGTTGCTTTTAATAGTAATACTAGTAGTAAAATTAGTTAGTTACAAATTTTTTAATATTCTAATATTTAAATTAAATACGTATGGCCTCATATTTATCAAAACCACAGATTATTGGTGTAACCCTGACTGCTTGACATTGTGCGAAAAGACTAGGAAAAAGAGAAAGTCTTGTGCCAAGCAATTATATTTACAAAAGGTATACGTTCAATCACATTTTTAGATGTTGTTAGATGATGAAGATTTCCGGAATTTCTAGCGAATGATACATGAAATGCCTCGTTTCTCGCTTTTTTTTTTATGATAGAGGGCATATGGGGCTAGGGTTGCCGAAGTATCAGACTTTATTCTTTTTCTTACCAATAAAATACATGTAACTGAACGTCGTTCTGCTAGTTTCACAACATCCTGCAAAAAAAGAGTGCCTAACGGTCAGAGATATTTTGTTCGCTCGCGTCCTTTGATCGCAGTCGAGGCAATAATAGCGGATCATTCATATTGTTGTACTCCAGTCGACTAGAGTCCGCTCGCCGTTATTTCTAAACGGAACGGTGGATTGATAAGTGGAGAATTTGTGGTCTTTTCTGTTTCTCGTCGTTTTAAGGTTAGAGTTTTCAACTGCATTTTGTTCTTTTACATTGTTTAAAATGATAAGTAATTCAGATTTTATTTCGATAGTAATAATTGATTCACCAGTAACTCCAAAGGAAGCATAACTGAAGAAACCTAAACAATTTCAAAAATATAAAGATTTGTTGGAGGAAACATATAACTGGATAAGAAGGGAGCCCGAAATAAATTCATTGCGAATTACATTATCTACACTGTGGGTTTTACTATTTCGCCACCTGGTACTTGACATTTAAGTCAGTCAATATCGATTTTCAGTAATTTTCAGATTATTGTGAGCATAATCTTCTGTTGATTAAATTGTAATATAATGTTAAAATATACCGCACTGGCCAAAGGCAAAGGGTTGCTAACTTTACTTTAATACAAAAATAAAGTATGATAATTTATTTTTTGGCCGGTATACGTTATCCTAACCATTAAGTACGCAGAAATAATTTATTTTTTGGTAACCTATACAACGTCATGTTAGTGCTTATGATGGAATGAAATAAACGCAAGATGGTGGGAAGGGAGAAACAGAGCATCCTTAAATTTAAAAATGAGTTTTCATTTATTTATAATACTAAATTTAGAATTTGCCCCTGCTGTAACATTTTGAAATGAAAACAAAAATTAATAGCTAGTCCCGTAAGACCAAAAATATATGTATTAAGGCAATAAATAATTGCATTTAAAAATACTTTTTTCCTATCATATTATTTTTATTTTCCTCTTCAAAAGACAAAAATACTTTCTTTATTTTCTAAATTAGCTGGCAACCCCATATGAGGTGTCCCATAATAATTTGTGGGTATTGTACACCTCCAGCCAATCTATCAATACTTCTTTTTCTTGATTATCGGATGCATCAATATCAAAATAATAGATAACGGGTAACCAGGCAGTGTGAGCACTACAGGGCGAGGCTTTCTTTACACGGCCAGTTTTCAGGGCAGAGTGATGGGGGCCCGACTTACCCTTTCGCCTTAAATCGGATGGAATTTCCACCCGACCTCCCTGCCTGGTCTCGCGGCAAAAACGTGACCAGACGACCCATTTTCAGGGCCAGCCGTCAAAACACTAGCTGTTGTCTGGATGATTACACATTTTGTAACTTACATAACAATGGAGCAGAATCACACACTCGAAAAATTTTAAAATACCCTCAGAGTCGACAGATGGAGATTGAAAACTGGAAACTACATTGATAAATATTATGGCCCATATTTGTATGCTCTCGTATAACATTACAGCACTACAAATATGGAGCACTATGAACTGTGTGATGAAATATAACGGAGACCAAGTAAAATGCAAAACTGTTTCGGAAATCGCGGCTTTGTAGCAAACTTCTACTCAAACCTCATTATAACATGGTAAAAGCTTTTGGTTGAATTCGCAGTTCCGTTCTTCCTTTGTTAAGTTTTGGCGCGGTTATAATCATGGAGGAAGGAATTCCTTCCTCCATGGTTATAATGGATGCAAGCTAAGTGAAAATCTTTGATTGTAATAGAGACTCTTTGGCATTAAGAAAGTATCTGTAGAGATGAATTTGACAGTTTTTCACTGTAAAATATGTAAAATGGTAAAATTTAAAATTTAAAAAATAAAGATATGACAAAAAAAAGTGATGTTACACAATAGATACAAAAAAAAGGAGGTGTGGCCACGATTCAGGGAGATCAGGTCGGGTCGTCTATAGGGTGGCATTTTCACTCGACCTCCCTGTCTGGTCTCTCCACAAAAACGTGTCCAGGAGCTCACTTTAGATGACCCAATTTCAGGGAATATTTCTATGAAATCATCGGCTAAAAAATTCTCCTTTGTATCACAATTATTCTTTTTATTTTATTGGAAGGGAACACAGAAGCTCACTTTCGCTTTTTAGGTAAATTGTTTACGCCTAAAATTAAGTGTTAGTTTGTGATTTAATTTAAGTTAACTGCGATCGGGGAATGCTCCTGTGGCTATCTCCCAACACATCCACTATCCCCCAGTTCTGTAATCGCCTACTTTTGCCCTCTACTAATCTAAACGAAATTCTGTCAGCGTTTTTGATGAATTATTCATCATCTCTCTTGGTAATTTATTCCAATCGCTGGTTCCCTTACATATGAAACTATGGCGAATTTAGGAATTTTCACAGAATGGGTAAAAACTTTGAAATAGCTGCCCCCATCCAGAGTGTCGAATCCCCACTGTCGCCGCACGGGCAAGAGCTCCGGTTTATTCCCCTCCCCCCTAAATCAGAATTCTACGAACGAATTTCTTTCCGCAACTTATGCCTGAAATCGAGTGCCAGCATATGGTCATGGACATCTTTTCCATTCCATGCACCTCTCCAAATTCTTCTACCAATTACTTTCCACGCCTCATCACCAAAATACGCTTTGTACACTCCCATTCTTCATCCTCAGCCTGCATTACAATGAATCCCATCAACTCCTTTATCACTGCGATAATTTCCAGAGACAAATCTTGCAACTCTTCTCTGTACACCCTCCAACTCCTGTATCTGATACCCAAAATGTGGGCTGGTATTACACCATCATATTCAAAGGATGGGCTGACGAATGTTTTGTAATCGAATTCCCTTACTTCTCTCGTACATCACCTCATCACTCTTTCCAACAAGTGGTGGGCTGTGAAAACTTTTCATACTACCTGTCCAACGTATCCAGTTGAGTTTGTTGTTGAACGTTATGGTAAGGTATTTACATTTAAACAAGCAATTATTTTCCCGCCTTGTAATCATAATCAGTCTTCAGCTTTCTATCTGTCAACTTAATAAGCCGACTCTTCATTTCATTTATCTTCAACCATTTGACCCACACGCAGGATATCCTGTCCAGATCATTCTTCAGCTGTTTGTATTCTTTAGTTTTGGTCCTATTATATAGCATTATATCATCTGCAAACTACCTAACATCTGACAGTAAGCCACCAACACAATCATTCGTTAGAATAACGAATCACAATGGTCCTAATACGCTGCCGAGTGGCACTCCCATTCATATTTCCTCATTTTGATAGTACATTTCCTACCCTAACTTTTTGCTTTCCAGCTTTTATGAATTCTTTTACCCAGGAGATCACTTTTTCATCTACTCCAATACTTTACCTTATTTGGTACCATTTCATGGCTCTTTCTGTCAAAAGTCACTGTAAGATATAGTGCTACACTATCAATTTGGCCTCCTTATCCATATCTTCTGCAATATTTTGCATATAGGCAACTAATTGAGATTCGCAGAATATCTTTGCCTAAAGCCATGTTATCGACTTGAACATCATTTAAAATCCTCAGACTTTTCTGGTTGTAATCAGGCTCTCCATTAATTTACCTACCACTGATGTCAAACTGATTGGCCTGTAATTTTCGACTCCATTTGTCACGCCTCCTTTATGGACCGGTACGACTATCGTACTTTTCCCGTCCCCTGTTAAGCAGCAAGAAACTCAATTTAAATAATAAATAAAGCACAATGTCACATCCTGCTATCTTTAAAACATAGTAATAGTGTGTCCTTATATTTCACTTTGCAAACACAACTACATAGCACAGATCACTGGTGTTTGTATGTGGTAGTAACCATGAATCTTCAACTGTGCACTATGGTGGTTGCATGTCGGTAGCTGTGAGGGCATTTTCCCTACACTTCATTTTTCAGCTGTAAATACCCTGAATAGATCACTGACGTTTGTGTGTGGTATTAGTCTCGACTCTCGAGTCTCCCGTCGTGCGCTATAGTGGTTGCATGTCGGTAGCTATCAATCAAAATTATTTACCAACGCGGACGATGTCGTGGCCACAGCTAGTTTGTTATAAATAATAGCAGCCCCATCCATGAAGATTTAGTGCACTCTGAACTAATGGTAAATTTAACAAAACTGCGTTATTAGCGTTTATCGTAACGTAACCGCAAAATAAATATATCGCCTGTTTTGCCTAAAACATAAAAACTAGGTGTATTAAAAGGAATTATACTAAGTATTTTTTTCCTACAATTATAAGAGATAGATCTACATACCATATATACTCTGCAATTCACAAAATAGTGTGTGGCAGAGCGTGCTCAGCACCAAAGCTAATCTCTTTGTTGTGCATTTCAATCCCTAATGGTACGAGGGAATAAAGAATTCATATACGGCACCTCATTTCTCTAATCTTATCTTTCCTGTCATTCCGGCTCAAATAAGTTTGTGAAAGAAGTATTTCACTACACTCGTAAGTGAAAGTGGGTGTACAAATGTTTACCAATAAGTTTAAACGAAACGTGCGTCGACTGTCTACCAGAGACTCCCAGCCAAGTCTACTTATCAGTTCTGTGACGGTTTCGTATGGACTGTAGCAAGCGGTCACGAATCGAGTGGCTCTTCTCTGTACTTTCTCTATACTTTCGATCAACTCCTTACGAAAAGGATCCCAAAAGGCACAACAATAGTCCAAATTTGGACGCACAAGAGATTTGTACGCTATCTCCTTTGTTTGTTCATTACAATTTTTCAAGATTCGACCTATGAATCGCAGCCTACAATTAGCTCTACTAAAGAATTAATGTGTATGTCCCATTTCATGTTCCTTTGTACTGTTACTCCCAAATATTTCATAGATGTTGCAGTTAAATATCAAATTCATAAGCAATTGCGTTTTTGAGAGTGACCAGGTAGCAGAGATTGTCGAAAATTGACAAATTTAATAGATGCTTTATTCAGTGAAAAATTAATTATGCTCTCCCTGATATTAATCAACGTTACTTCACACAGTGCGGTAGAAAAAAAATTCGACACTTAGAATATATTTTTTTTTTTTTTTTTTTGTCAACGAATTAAATAACATATGGAAATCGTAAAACTGAAACTTATTTCGTTGTCATACGAATAAACAGCATTGCGATAGGAATAGCGTTCTGTTTTCCTTCTGGTAGGCATTACTTCGGACAGTCTAAACAATGGGTCATAAATACATCCTAGGATGTTGACAGTTAACGACCTACAGACACGGTGGTTTAAGACCTTGTATTTGTTTTTAAAATGTCTTCCAGTAAACTTAGGTTATGACGATCATGTAAGCTGTTATGTCGTCATAGCAGGCATTCTTACACCAGCCTCTTACCTTGAGCGTGCGGCCGGAATTAAAGTTCTGAAATTGTGTAACACGAGCAAGTAGCGTGCTCAACAGCGAAATTACGTCAGTCAACAAACCGTTGGAACAGGCAACAGCATCATTCATTCAATAGTTCACCAAATCAGTGAATAAGGTAAACTGCCGGTTTCCATAGAGTTGTTTTGTGGAAATAGGCGCAGGATTCAGTCAATAATTGATATGATAAAGGAGCTGAATTGGGAGTCATTGGAAGATAGGAGGAGGATGAAGAGAATGCTGGGAGTGTACAAGGCGTAATTTGGTGATGGGGATTGAAAGAATATTGGTCGAAGAATTAGTAATAGTGCATTAAAGAGAAAAAAATGAACCATGGGCACAAGCTGGGACTCGGTTTGATGCATAAGAGATGCTAACTAGGACAATGACGTCACCAGCGGAGATACTACGTGAATGCACGTGAGATCACGGCGGTGGCCGTGGTATGACGAGGCTTCATAACCTCAGTGAAGTTAATAGCTGGGAGTGAGTAGAACTGCCTACAATCATCAGTAGTAGATCTCGAGAGCGACAACTTTTCGGTGCCGTCGAAACGTAGCAGAGCTATGCCACCCCGTAATTTTATCGTTTAGTCGCAGTCTTTGGTGTTATACCATTCGTGCTTACCTCGGGTGAAGCTATCAAGTCGCCTTTCTGTCTTAGGTTAGCCGGTCTTGTTAAAAGCCTCTGTAGTCCTCTCGCTGGAAAATTCGTATAGCCGGGACTTCTTGAAGGTTCTATTCAAATGCGCTCAGCTGTTTAGTTAGATTACCAACCCAAGAACTGCGTCTGTCCTCTACAGTACTTAGAACAATTCTACATCACGCACGAAAATATTTTACCCATGCATCCAAATCATGACAAATGTTCTACACTACACACTCTCCCACACATACTACAGATTATGATAATTGTAACATCCATAAGCAATGGATCTAATCACTCCAAAATCGGGAGATGGTAAAACAGTGGAACCATAATAAAAAATTAAGATTACAAAGAGATGATGACCTCATTTGTGTGACCGGAAAGTCACATCGTGCCCAGTCGGTGCTGCGCCATCTAACGAAGTGGAAACATGCAAACAAATTACGGTATGCCTCGTCAACGTCAAACAATGGAAAATCAGCATGCCAGTGAGATCGAACGTGGCAGCGTTCCGGGGAACGTGTTTGTCATAACGTGGCAAGGAAGCTCGTACAGGACACGCTACTACGACAGTGATGCTTGTGTGGTATCAGTAATTATAGGAGGGCCGTACAAAGCGATGAGCGGACACTGCACCACACAGTTGTGACCACTAATCTGGATATTGCACGATTCGACCAGCTGGACTAAGGGAGACTCAAAATAAAGCTCCTTCAAAATTCTAATAGGTGCTGTCTCACACGAGTACGCGGCATCTCCGTGTCCTTCACAATAATCACTCAACACCTGACGCTAATTGCGCCCTTTATACATTACAGAGCCAAAGAAACTGGTATAGGCATGCGTGTGCAAACACAGAGACATGTAAACAGAGTACGGCGCTGCGGTCGGCAACGCCTATATAAAACAACAGGTGTCTGGCGCAGGCGTTAAATCGGTTACTGCTGCTGCAATGGAAGATTGTCACGATTTAAGTGAGTTTGAACGTGATGCCATAGTCTGTGCCACAGCATCTCCGAGGTAGCGATGAGGTGGAGATTTTCCCGTACGATCATTTCACGAGTACGTCGTGAATATCGGGAATCCGGTAAAACATCAAATCTCCGACATCGCTGCGGCCGGATAAAGATCCTGCAAGAACGGGACCAACGACGGCTGAAGAGAATCGTTCAACATGGCAGAAGTGCAACGCTTCCGTCAATTGCTGCGGATTTCAATGCAGGACCATCAACAAGTGTCAGCGTGCTAACCATTCAACGAAACATCATCAATATGGGCTTTCGGAGTGGAAGGCCCACTCGTGTACGCTTGCTGATTGCACGTCACAACGCTTTACACCTCGCCTGGGCCCGTCAACACCGAAATTGGACTGTTGATGATTGGAAACATGATCTGACGAGTCTCGTTTCCAATTGTATGCAGTGGATGGACGTGTACGGGTATGGAGAAAACCTAATGAATTCATGGATCCTGCATGTCAGCAAGGGACTGTTCAAGCTGGTGGAGGCTCTGTAATAGTGTGGGGCGTTGGGGCGTGTGCTGTTGGAGGGACATGGGACTCCTGATACGTCTAGATACGACTCTGACGGGTGACACGTTCGTACGCATCCTGGCTGATCACCTGCATCCATTCATGTCCATTGTGCATTCCGACAGACTTGGGAAATTCCAGCAGGACAATGCTACACCCCACACGTCCAGAATTGCTACAGAGTGGCTCCAGGAACACTCTTCTGAGTTTAAACACCTCCGCTGGCTACCAAACTCCCCAGACATGAACGTTACTGAGCATATCTGGGATGCCTTGCAATTTACCGTTCAGAAGAGATCTCCACCCCCTAGTACTCTTAGGGATTTATGGACAGCCCTGTAGGATGTCTGGTGTTAATTCCCTCTAGAACTACTTCAGACATTAGTCGAGTCCATATCACGTCGTGTTGCAGCACTCCTGCGTGCTCGCGGGGGCCCAACACGATATTAGGAAGGTGTACCAGTTACTTTGGCTCTTCAGTGTATGTCCTACCTGGCCTGCCAACAACACAGATGTGTGAGTGAAGACTTTTCCGGCGTATCGATCAAACAAAATCCTCTCGGGTGTCCAGCCGGATGGTGTTGTAAAAACACAACGTTTCAACAGCTGGCTCTGTTGTCTGCATCAGGTATCTTGTAGCTGTCGCAAGCTGACTGTCAAGCCGGATGGTTTTGTAAAAACATGACGTTTCAACAGCTGGCTCTGTTGTCTTCATCAGTTATCTTGTAACTGTCGCAAGCTTGCGACAGCTACAAGATACATGATGCAGACAACAGAGCCAGCTGTTGAAACGTCGTGTTTTTACAACACCATCCAGCTGGACACCCGAGAGGATTTTTTAACATTAATACATTCTGGTTACCGTTCTTCCAGGCACGGAGAATTCAAACTTTGATACCGCCGATGATGTGTATTTGTGACAGCCGATCATGTTTTCTGGGTGTTTCATTTTTTCCCCCGGCAAGTGTATAAGCCACTGCACATCTTCAAGACATACATTTATTATTACTATTGTCTGAATTCATAGGAACTATGAAACCACTAGAAATCTAAAGACAATGCCATTTTATTTCCATTAAAAAATAAAACCACATTTATATGACATGAAATAAATTTTACCACCCAAATAGTTTCTGTCAGAATTTTAAATTAGGTATAATTAAAATTATATTAACTTTTCATCGTCATTTTCAATGAAGCTTTATCGTTTTAATTTTTATTTTTGAATGGTTCACAACACTGGAATAATTCCATATCTCTGACACTTTGTGTGCGCCCATTCAGAGAGGGGGATTATTTAAGTAACGTTCTTTTGACTGAGAAAAAACACATGTCTATATATGGTTGCCACAAACACTAAAAGATTTTAAAACTAAAACTTGTAGAATGCAAAAGTAACTATGTGCTGATCCACAGAATTTTAATATTAGGATAAAGAAATCATAAAATAGTGAAGCAAGTGAATAAGAAAATTGCCACTAGGGCATATGCTTCACCACAATTTAAATAAATTGTACACAAACAAACAATAGCGTGAAGTAAATGAAAATTGTAATTTTCCATTTATTTATTATTAGAATTAATGAAACAATATTTGAATCAACTACGATCCTCGCAAATGAATTTCTCAATTGATTTCTTTCAATCTATACTATAAAAGTGTTAATTTACTTTATTAGAGTGTTATAATCTTCATTACATAAGACAATAATTTATTTAGTTGGAATTAAATAAGTTATTGTCTTTATGCGTAAACTTCCCGAGTTCGCTGACATATGGTGGGGAAAGCCGATCTTTCGACGGCGTGCTAGGCACTCATCCACAGGTCCGGTGCATTTTTTAAATCATTTCCAACCAGTGTCTGTCATCCGTTGGTGAACCCTTAACAATTGCATTTCAGTGACATGCCGAGAAATCCTTCAATCATAAATTATTGTCTTTATGAGTCAATATGGATATAAAAAGTAAAAACTTTTGCCCTTTTTGTTGGACCATAAAAAGGGAGGTTTTATTAAAAAAAATATGGCTTTACACCTCGTCGACGTCGAGATGATTAGATGCAGGAAAGGATTGCGAACAAGGTGTTAAAACACAAATACACTTTCAATGAAGACACATAAATTTGGCCTTCTGAGTTGTAAAGAAGTTGCTATGCTGCAGACTACTATTTTAGCCTGCGGTGAAAATCTCAGTTTTACAGTATAATATCATCGCGGTATTTTTCAATCATATCCATGGGTATAATAATAATACCATATGGTCGTAATGACCCGTTCACAGGGTTTCTGTTGGCTGCGCATTCCGCCACTGTCTGAGCCGAATTATCCTAACTAGGGTTGCCGACCCTACCGGGTGCAAGGAACCTACCACAGAACCGTTCCGGCGTACTTCACGGTTCACAGGATGCTATGATAGAGGTGAAGTTCCGGTTAACGGCCTATGAAAAACCCCGCCGAGGCAGGGATTTGAACCTGGAACCTTCCGATCCCCAGTCAGACACCTTAGCCACTGAGCCACCAGCGCGCTGTATATATCTCGTGCATAGAACAATTCATAACTGCGATTAAAACAAATTTTAGCTCAGATTATACAGAAGTCTAAATGTTTTATACTATAACATTTCACAGATATTCAACTTTTCGGTTGCAGCATGTTGTCAAAGAGGAGCATTTTGTAGTGCCTTATATTTTTGGGCTGTGGAGTGAATTACATGATTCGAAGCAATATAAACATTGCTATTGTTGCCATGGTAAAGATACATAACTCAGCACCGGACAGGAACATACTTGTCAGTGAATGTTTTGAAGCTGTAAATCATTACAGCAGTAATGAAAGTGTAAACAACAGCTCTGAACCTCAAGGAACGTTGGGTGATACAGTAAGAACTCTAGCTACAATATCATAAATAACAATAGTTTATTTATGTTCCATTTCATTGTCTTATTAATTCATAACGTTTTAACTTTTATTTTCCCCAAATTTCTTTATTTAGTAATAAGGAACATTTAATAAGATTGTTTAAAAATGGTAAAAATTGTGTAAATACATAAATAGATTAATAAAAATAATAAAGGATAGAGAAAAATAAACGAATTACTTGGGCTTACCACCAATGAAGGAAGGAACGCCACGAAAGCACATAATAATAAGAACACACTTTACAATCATTCAATATAAGCCTTAATCATGATTAGAGAAGAACGTATCGCAGGGGATCTTTGTTATATTGCGCCTTACAAATAAAAAATATTTACCATGATTACCAAGAAACAGACAGAGGGTCAAGGATTCAGAATATTGCTAAACATTAACAAACTTACAAAATGTAAAATTACAGAAGAGGCAAAGGTGACAAGAAAGCCCTTCTGTAAATCATTTATCTGTTTGTCATCTTACGAAATGTATGTGTAAAATTATGCCCAAGAAAATGTTTGTTTCAATTGGTCACTAAAATCAGCTGAATGATTCTCAAAACATGTTAGAAAGTTAGATCCAAATAAAATGCTGGGTAATATTTTGGTGAACTAGGAACTTCTGAATTTTGTAGAAGTCAAACAGCTGGGATCCTCCACTGATTTTTCCTATTTCATCCTTGAATCAATGTACCATATTTTCTCTCTATAGATTTGCTTCATAGAGTACATGAAGATGCACTGCACCAGTTAACACATGGTCTAAAATAGCTGTATAATTGTTTAGACGTTTTAAACATGGCATAAAAGCTACTAGACACGGTTAGAGGTTTCCTGATTACTACTTTTTAAACTACATAAATGTAAAAATGCAGGTATTACCGTTTTCATTTTATAATTATGAAACAGAAAAAGAGCAAAGCTCCTACAGTGGATTGTATTAGAAGCTTCCGCGGCCGAGATTTCGGACGGTGTAGCATCTTACTATTAACTGATGTTTCGGCGGTCTTGCTTCAGCTACTTGTGGGGCGGAACTGCACTGAGATGAACATCACAACGTATTCAGATTAGTTAACGAAAGGTGATTCAAAACTAAGGTCATTTACATGCAAAACATTATTCAATACAAGATTAAAGGAAATAAATTAACCTTCATCCAGAATAAAATTTTCAAAGGAGAGTGTTTCTTTCATTTGTCCAAATCACATTACATTGGCCTCCTTATGAGGCGTATGATTAATTTTGTTCCATGAATAGTCGATCTTTCCATTTCTTCCCCTTTTCTGTACATGTGCAATATTAATGCTTCCTGTCTTCTGTTCCAAGATGTCTTTATCTTTCATTATTTCCAATGCCGGATATGGCTTTATTTATTTTTGGTTATTGCTCGACGTTGAGGTCATTAGTGGCGGGAAAGGACGGGGCAAAGCAACGGGAAGGAATTAAGCCTTAGTCTTTTGAAGGAAGCATCCCGGCATTCGCCTGGAATGATTTGGGGATACTATGGAAAACCCAAATCTGGATGACCGGACGGGGGTTCGAAACAGCGTCCTCCCGAATGCGAGGCCAGAACGTCACCGCTCACCTATCTCGTTCGGTGTCGGATCTGGTGATGGGAAGGATGGGGGGAGGGGCAAGGAATGGGAAGGAATTCGGCCATGACCTTTTGAAGGAAGCATCCCGGCATTTGACTGGAGTGATTTGGAAAACCATGGAAAACCCAAATCTGGATGCCCGGACGGAGAATCGAACTGGCGTCCTCCAGAATGCGAGGCGAGAACGCTAACCGTTACACCACCATTCTCGGTAGTATGTTGCTGATGATATGTAACCAAGGGACTGGGGTGGATTTTAGTGTGCCAGTTACTACTCTCATGCACTCGTTCAGATGGACATCGACTTTTCTAGTGTGACCACTATATTCTCACCTTGGAGCACAGTACTCAGCAACAGGGTAAACCATGGTGAGCACGGTTTTATTCGTAGTGAGTCCGCATTAGCTCCCCACGAAGTACCAGCTAGCTTCTTCGTGATGATATTCCGTTTTTTAGTTTCTGACTTGTGTTTCCAAGTGTTTTTTTAACGTTAATAAACGGTCTAGGATAATGTCAAGATATTTAGGGTAGAAATTATGTTTCACTCTCTGGTGGCAGGCTATTGTATTGTGTCAGGGCGTTGCCGAGTACTGGGGTTGAGGTATCGGCTAAGTCACCTGAACCAGATGTCGTCCAAAATATTCTAAAGTTATTAAACCGTGTAAAATTAATATTGCTAACAGTTCAAATGATCACAGTCGCCACTTGCAGGCTTAACCTTCTGCAAGAAAGGTAATATGCTAATAAATGAAAGTCTCAAGTCGAAATCAAAAAGTCATATATTCTCCAAAATTTTCACATAAATGTTATAAGTCACTGTTAGCACAGGCAATCGGATTGAATTCATCTCCAAAAATTACAAGTTGAGATTCCAGAGCATTAAACCGCTTCTCCCCAAGTTGAAACAGAACAAAAGTTTGAAATTCACATGTTCATCCAAATTTTCAAAATGTCCGCCACTACGCGTTCTAACAAGGTCAGTCAACCACACTAGACGCCATGATGTTGGTTACCCATGAACACCTTCCACCAAAACCGCGCGAGACCCGAACGTGCTCTCACACGCACTTCTACATCGAGACTGTTCTATCGGCCTTTTTTGTGTCCTATCACAGTTTCCTTATATAGGAGTTGATCCCGTGATGACGTATTTCTATCGTGTCCTTCCGCGCTCCTAGACATCCCCTACTGTTCGATCTAATAACTTCCTTAATACTAGGTTAATCTCAGCAAGTAAATGGTAAAAGTGATGGGTGTTACTAGACGAAGTGTATAGTGCCTGAATATTGTGTTAATTTTGCCTCTCCGAAAACTTGTCGACATGGTTGATTTTTGCAAGTCTTACAGCTTTAGTCAAAATTTTGTTATTTTTAAAATTGGTTGTAATTATCAACGCGAAAGTAAGCTTAAAATATTATTCTCGATTTTAGGTTCTCCCAGAATGTCTACTTTGTTTAACTCAGTTGAGTTATGGTAAAACCGTTAATTCCAAACAATCAGTTGTGGCTACTATTTAGTTTTCATGGAATAACTCTGTAGTTTTATGGGTTATCGTGCCGGAAAAATTATTAAAGTATAGCCTGGATTTAACTGCGCATTTTGAAGTTTATCTTGTCTCTGTAGCTGTTACCACTGAGACACAATAAATTGTTTCGTGATTTGCACGTGTGTTGGGTGTCACAAAAAATAAGAAAATCTATAACATCGGTTCTATGGCTTTTTATAACTTGAAATTAATCTGTAGGAAGCTAAAAGAATGGATTTTTATGATAAACTAATTTTTATCCCGGAATCAAAGTAGGCTTTTAAATAATAAAATGCCAAAGCTGGGTGTTCAATTTTTACGTGTTAAAACTATATTTAAAAATACTTAAAGTGTTGGAAACTATCAGATTTAATTGAATTTACTTCACTTTCGGACTGCTTTATTTTATTCTCTACTTTATATTGTGTGGCAGTGTTTAAAATCAGTGTTGAAGCATTTTATGTGTGCAGTGTCTGTAACAAATTATTTCATGATCGGATTAACATTCAACAGGTTAGTGAAATGCCTTAAAATGTGTTTAGAAAATTAATTATGGGTGTAAACTGGTATTTACATGCTCTTAGCGCTTTTGAAATGGCTTTAACGTGCTGGAATTTATTCCTGAAAGTTGGACAAATTAATCGATTTACCGGCGTCTATTTACTCACTGATATTTCATATTCTACGGACTGAAACTATTTAAAACCTATTAAAATTGAAAGATTATTTTATTTACTGCTTGTTTTTCTACTTTTAAAATCCTGAAACTACTTAAAAGACCAAAATTATGTATGTGAACTGTTTAAGCAAAATGAGTATTAAAAATCCAATATAATTTCTTCTTGTGGTTATTAGATGCTTTAAAACTATCAGAAACCTGTTAATTTATCTACTAGACTGTCTCAGGGATTATTATTGCTGTTTTTGGGGCTTTAAGATGGTCAAGTTTCATTACAATGAATTATTTTCATTTCTGCTTCAGACTGTTATTTTATCATCCAGTTTATTTCTTTGAAAATCCTACTAAACTATCTTTAAATGTGAAGTTATGGTTATGGTGCGTCTAGGCCTGTGTATTATAGGTTCTTGATTGCCTTTACGGTGTGAAATTCACTTCAAAAATACCAAAACTGATATCTGTCAAGATTTTTATGGTTAAATTTTTCATGTATGGATATTACTTATTTATCTCTGGAATGATTCGTATTAAACATGATAAGGGTTTTATTTATGCATTTTACTTGCAATTATTTAACACTTACTTCATTTAAATCGGTTCCCAATATCTCTCCAACTAATGTTAGTGTCTGCTATCGAAAGTTTATTCTTATGTGAAATAACCTATTTCCTACTGAAATATCGTGGCTTTAATGCAGTTTATAGTTTATTTATGTTAGTGATGTGTGATTTATTCACTTTATTATACCTGTGGTGTAGTTAACTCGATTTTAATTGTGGTACCGGATACTAAAACAAACCCCAAACTCGACCGAAATCCTACTAAACTATTTGAAAATAGAATGAGGGATACCTTACAATTGCTCAAGTGGAATGCCCATAATTCTGGTTTCATCGGGATCTGACAAAGTCTCCACTCATTCTCGCATTCAAGGTTTCGAAGTCGTTTGAGAGAGCGCTTTCACCTTCCTCTAGTGTTATACTTTGGACAGCGATAGCTAAGTCGTCAGCGTAGTACAATTTATTGCCGGTTGTATCGGGCATGTCAGTGGTATACAAGCTGAAGAGCAATGGAGCTAGTACTGATCCTTGAGGTAACCCATTTTTTACTGTAAATAACTTACTTGTATTTTGCCCTACGGTAAGTTTGTCAGCATGTTCTTCAGGAGTGATGTTAGTTTCCTGCAGGGTACATGCTTTTTAAGTTTAAGTAGTACGCCACCCAGCCATACTGTGTCATATGCCGCTATTAGATCGAGAAAAACTACTGATGTCTTTAAGTTCTTCTGAAATCCAGCCTCATTATATGATGTCAGTTCTGATAGGCTGAGGAGGATGACCCTGAGGAGGAAATTCAGTTGCGGACAGCCAAGATAAATTCAGCACCGCGTGTTAGGGGTAGCTTAAAAGAATCCCGAACATTAAAAGTTTTAGTAGTTAACTGCAGAAGTGTTTGTAATAAACATTGTAAGTCGGTAGGCTCAGCACAAGGCCTCACCAAGAAGCCGTTTTATAGGCGCTAGAATCCGTCATCAGGGGTACCCGAATTGCTTCATCCCCCCCTCAAGAATCATACTGCGGATATCTGGCTACCCACACTACACCCCGAACCAAGAGGCGGCGAAGCGCAACCAAGAGCAGCCCCCGAGACCGTGGTACTGGCCCCTTCATTCAACTCCAGGGTCTATGCAACGCTGACAGCAGGGGGTGCTCTAAGCCCCTGCGGTGCTTGGTCTTCGTTCACCAGGACACCCCCAACACCGGAGCAGTCAGGGTAAGGTTGCTCACTGCACTTGAGCTGCGGCGAACACTGTAGTGCTCCTAGGTACAGCTTGACTACCCCCAAGCCTTCCGTCCAGAAGGGGACGCGACCCCTCCTGAACCCCCAGCCTCAAGCCGGGGGCGACGGGACTGTGGGCATCAGGCATAAGTCGCGGGGGGCGACGAAGGCGGTACGAACCCGCCTCCTACAAACGCCAACTGCGAGGACCCAATTCCGACGCCCAGCAATATCTAGTGTTGCCCAAAATCGGTCTTGGTCTTGCATTTTTGCAAGACCAAGACCAAGACCAGGTGTATTGATGCAAGACCAAGACCGGCCAAGTCTGGTCTTGTTCTTGCATTTGGGCAACACTAGTGTTGCCCAAAATCGGTCTTGGTCTTGCATTTTTGCAAGACCAAGACCAAGACCAGGTGTATTGATGCAAGACCAAGACCGGCCAAGTCTGGTCTTGTTCTTGCATTTGGGCAACACTAGCAATATCCCCTCTCTTGGTAGACGCAAAATGTACAAGACCAAGACTAGTGGTTTCAAAGTTTTCCAGTCATCACAATTCAGATAAAGCTCTTTACAGACACCTCCAGCTCAATTAACCCGCCACATCCTCCACAGGGAGTAAAAATTTCCCCCTATGCCTTGATGTGCCCTATCTAGATACACGCAAGGCAATCGGGGGGAGAGGGGGTTTGGGACCCCCGGGTGCGCCAGACCCGTCATCTGGGTCTCCCCGAAGGGAGGCCAAGACCCCTGGGGGACAAACAGCCTAAACTCGAAAATGTTATTCCTAGTACAGATGCTGACATCGTAATAGGCACAGAAAGTTGGTTAAAACCGCATATAAGTTCCGCCGAAATTTTTAATAGTAACATGAACATTTTCCGTAAGGGTAGGTTGCATTCCCAAGGAGGTGGTGTATTTATAGCTGTTAGTAAGTACCTCCCATCTAGCGAAATAGATGTCCATGCTGTCTGCGAAATCATATGGATCAAGCTCAATGTAGCTAGGACAAAACTTGTGATAGGCTCCTTCTATCGTCCACCAGATGCAAGCGTAAATATTGCCGAGGCCTTAAGAAATAATGTGAATAATATAGCTCGTCAATTTCCGGACCATTCAATAATGCTAGGTGGTGACTTCAACTTGCCATATATCCACTGGACTAATTACGTTCACATTACTGGTGGCAGGGATAAAGCAGGTTGCGAAATCATTGTAGACCTTTTTTCAGATCACAATTTTGAGAAACTCGTAACTGAACCTACGTGATGTCTCAACGGTTACGAAAATATTTTAGATATTCACGTTACAAACAGGCCTGAATTATTCACGGACATTTCTACTACCACGGGAATAAGTGATCACAAAGCTGTAATTGCTACAGTAAAACTAACAACCACGCGCAAAAAGTTTTAGAGCGTATTTGAGGCATAATTACCATACCTTCCTAGTAGCAGAAGGCACCGTTGAAGAGAGGTGGCATCTATTCTTACATATAGTCGGGGAAGGTATGAACTTGTATATACCGAAACAGACAATTAGGGAAGATAACGATCACCCATGGTACACGCAGGAGGTTAAAAGGCTACTCAACTAGCAAAGGAAGATACATGCAGGATCAAAAAGGACGATACATCGGACTGATTTAGATATGTTAGAGGAGATAAGGGGGCATGTTAAGAATGCGATGCGTGAGGCCTTTAATGACTTTCGTGCCAATTCTCTCTCTAAGAGCCTCACTGAAAACCCTAAGAAATTTTGGTCGTACATAAAAAAAAGTTAGTTGTAGTGGGAACAATAAGCCAGTTCTAATAAAAGATGGACGGGAAGTTGAAGACAGCCGCGACAAGGCTACCGTATTTAACACCGAATTCAAAAATTCATTCACGCGCGAAAACATGGAAAACATTCCCACTTTGCCACATCGTGTAGAATTAGAGATGGATCGGATAGAAATTGATAGTGTAGGTATTGTAAAGCAATTAAAACTCTTGAAGTGTGGTAAAGCGCCGGGTCCCGATGGTATACCGGTAAGAGTATTTTCTGAATACGCAGATGATATTGAACCATTTCTGTCAGATATATTCCGTAAATCTTTAGAAGAAGAAAAGTACCTTCTAGCTGGAAAATAGCCCAGGTAATACCCGTTTTTAAGAAAGAAGATCGGAGTGATCCTACGAATTATCGACCCATATCTCTAACATCCGTCTGCAGCAGAATTCTGGAACATGTCACATGCTCGAACATTATGAAGTTTCTAGATGAGAACGAATTACTTTTACCGTTTCAACCCGGATTTCGGAAGAAGAGATCGTGTGAAACACAGTTGGCTCTATTTTCCCATGATGTAATGAAACTTAATGATGCAGGTTCGCAAGTTGATGCAGTTAATTTTTTTTTTTTTTTTCAAAAAGCTGTTGATTCTGTGCTACACAACCGACTTTTAGAGAAGATTCGAGCTTACGGTATTTCGGCTCAGATTTGCGAGGGGATACGTGATTTTCTAACTGCTCGATCACAGTATGTCGTTGTTGACGGGGAAGCCTCTTCTAAGATAAATGTTACCGGTACATCGGGCGTTCCTCAAGGAAGTGTAATAGGTCCTCTTCTTTTCTTAATATTTATAAACGATCTAGGTGACAACGTCAAATGCTGGTTGCGATTGTTTGCCGACGATGCGGTTATCTATAGGGAAATAAGGTGCTCCGACGATTGCTTAGAAATTCAGCGCGATTTGGATGCTATTTTCGATTGGTACCGTAAATGGCAGCTTACATTTAATTGAAAAGTGGAAGGCAATGTGGATAAGTAACAAGAAGAATCAGTTTGTTCACGAGTACAAAATAAACAATTCAGCTGTTAACACGGTTGATTCCGTAAAGTATCTGGGGGTGACAGTACAAAGCAACATGAAATGGGACATGAATATAACTTCCGTCATAGGCAAGGCTATTTCTAAATTACGATTCATAGGTATTAAATATTAACTAGGCACCTTAAAACCTTATGTTAAACCGCGTAAATGTTAAATCAAATACATTATGCCTTATACTGTAACATAGCATGTCAATTGTCATTCTGGTCCAGGCTGAATTACAACTGAACCACAACCTCTGATAATATTGCCATTCGAAAATTATAGCTTCAGTTGAATGCGCATTTAATACATATACTGTGATTAAATCTTGACATTTTGGAATTACTTATATATGGCTGAAATAAGGGCATTAGTAATACAGTGATTTTAAAGCGAAGAAAATTAAAAATAATTCTTATCTTGGAACTGTTCAAGAATAATTTTAATCGACGAAATTTCTATTTCAATGCAGAAATAATAGATCGCATCAACATATCGTCAAAATGAAACCAATATGCTAACAGTAATAGGAAAAAATTCTATTTCAGAAATATTACTGAATTTTTTGTATAGAACGTTTAAATTTTTATAATCTCATTGAAATATTTATTACTATTACTATTATTATTAATAGAGAAGTCTCTTATACTGTAACATGAGCATGAAGTTGAGGTAACTGTTATATCGATATAAATTTGTGGCACCCAGGGCCTAGTCCAAGGAACTGGATTGGGATTCATTGGAGGAACGGAGGAAGGTGAAGAGAGTGTTGGGAATGGGGAATGTACAGGGGATACATTGTTGATGGAAATATTGGTCGAAGAATTAAGAATAGTACATGGAAGGGGAAAGGCGACCATAATCAGAAGCTGGAGCTCGATTTCATGCTTTAGGGATTGGAAAAAAATTTTGGTAAGGGGGTCAGGGATTGGAACAAATTACCAACTGAAGTGATGGAATAATTTACCAACAATGCTTAAGGGCTTAAAAATTAAAATTTGTTAATCAGAAAAGTAAATGTTAAAAAATAAATTAAAACATAGTAATTAGATGAATAGGAAAAATGTCACTGGAACATTAGCCCCATCGCAATTAAATTATTAATAATAATAAATTGTTCAGTCCTCCACATCAGCATTTAAAAATGGCACACAGAGGCATTACAGTGAGTGACCTACTAAGTAATGTAAAGGTAACTTCTTATTTTTCTTAATCATTGATGCACCTACTTATATCACAAATATAATTCTTTCTAAACATTTTTTTTTTTACTTTGCACACTAATTATCTCTACAAATTAGTACAGTTAATTTTTCAGATAGCTTTTCTACTATTTCATAAACTGTATTACATTAAAATATGAATGAACCAAACTCGCGGACATCAGTATGAAAACCGAGAAATGAGAGGAAAGTTTTAAGAAGATCTTTAGAATTCATGCCTCTCACTGTTAATATTTGGTAACAGAATAAAATCGATAAAGAATTATTGCACATACCAAAGCACATGCATGCGATGCAGCGGGAAAATGCTAGTGTATACTAAATGTATGCACCTATGTACGTATAGCTCTAAAATATAAGAGGAAAAAAATATATTTTTCTCTTTGACCTTGCTTATATTATTGCATGGGTGTCATCCGCTGAGCAGAAACCTTTAATTTCACACTTAATATGACAGAGATGAGGGATCCTTAGCACCTGCCTACCTCTGTTTGAGAGCAGTCTGCAGGCATATTGCAAGGAAAGTAACTGAGCCTTAGCTATTGAGAAACTGCAGGCACTACATAAGATCACTGAATAGTACTAAGACATTTACACAAATATTCTCATACATATTTAGTTATAGAGAGGTTATTTACCTCTTAGGAATGATAACAACACATGTCAATAAGTATTGGTTTATTACCTGTGAAGGCAAATTAGCATACACGTTAAATGATTGGCTGCATTAATCAAAGGAATGATTTGTTACTATCGATGCTCTATGCTGATTGGCTAATATCCACATTAGTGATTGATTACTAGCGATGCACTATATTTATCTATACTCCATTGGTTGATTTGGCTTGCAGGGTAAGGCACATCAAACTCTATTGAAATGGGTGACTATCGGCGAATGCGTTAAGTTCCTACTGGGAAGTTGACATACTGTTATGAAGACAAACACGCAAGCAGTGGATCAAGCAAACTGTAAGTACCTGTTAGGTGATGGTGATGAACAATGTGTCAATGAATAATCTTGGAGTTGTCAAGTCCGGAGAAGGAAGTGGACTATCTAGTGCAAAGTGCAGCTAGTCTGCAGGAAAACTCATTAAGGATTCTGGTGGGATTGAAAGGTGCTTTTCATTAGCTCACTGAAAGCTAAAGTGGGGACCGTATGGGTGAAGTTTAATGCGAAGAGTGGGGACTGTATAGTGTAGTGGTATCCATGCTGACATAAGCTTAGCAAAGCTATCCTATATGCCGTGGGTTCCCTCTTGTAAGCACTTTCCATACAGTTGGAAAACTGCTGTGCTGTACGAGTAGCTGTAATTTCAGCCCTGGGTAGCTGGCGATAAGAAACTGGTGTAACACGGTCGTAAGCAACGAGCTAAGTTACAGGTGTCAGGACTCAGACTAGCTATGTGATTAACTCAAGGCCTTGTATTTGGTTGCAAAAGATAATGCTGTTGCAGCATGAGATCTGGCTCACTGGTACGACTGGTTGTGAATCGGAACTACGATGAGTTTGAATAAAGTCTATACCCTATATCTTAGAATAAGCGAACCCATGACAATATTTGAACCTAAAATTGATTTCCCGACACACATTTTCTTTTTAGGGCTGGAAAAAAACAATGAACCAAGCTTTGGAAGGCACTTCGGAAGAAAATGAAATGGAAGTGGATTCTCCTGATATAGAAACTTCACGGAACTTGAACTTGAAAATGACAAGTCAAAATTGAAACAAGACTACCTTTATGACAACAAGTCGAACCAACAAAATTCTTTAGGTGAAGAAGTTGTGATAGACCAAACCAATGATACGCCAAGTTGTTTGGAAGATGAAGATTCTGACTACTACAATGCCTTTCCTACTTTAATATGAAACCAAGATAAGAAACGTAGGCTGGTAGCAGTTGGTCCAATACAACCTGATGGGCCATTTCCCAAGGATATCAATCAACGAGGCTGATCTTTTTCAAATAACTATTATAATACCAACTCAAAGTCAGGGTTGAAGCTTAAAAGAAGTTCATATGTTACTCCAAAAAAAATAGATTATGTCTACTGCCTGTGATGTTGGTTGTTCCCTCAGTTCCAATTGGAAGCACTTGACTAAAGCAACCATATATTATCATTTGCAACAACCAGAGTTCGAGACTGGAAGCATATTTCAGAATGCATTTCAGTTCATGAAGCATCCAAAAGCCACACACAGTCTTGTGTAGTTTATGAGCAGTGGTGGAAACATGGTACTTTACAACACATTTTCAACAAAAACTTGGAGAATGAAAGAAGCTTCTGCCAAAAAGTTCCTGAAAGAATCCTAAATATGACCTTAACACTTGCAACATGTAATTTCGCATTTTTTGGATATAGTGAAAACTTGGAATGTAGCAACAAAGGAAACTTTCTCTTGATAGTTCAGCTCTTGTCAAAATATGACCCAGTACTGCAAGAATTGATTCAGTGCCCACAAAGGACTGTGAAATACCTCAGTCCTAAAATTCAGAATGAACTTATGAATCTATTAGTCTTAGAAATAAAAAATGAGATTACTGCTGAGCCTCAAAACTGCTTGTTTTTTTTATTTTATTGATTTTAGATGCCACTCAGGACATTGTTAAAGTTGATCAGTTAAGTGAAGTTTACAGGTATGTCAAAATAGTTAATGATGAAGAAGGACACCTATTGATATCCAAATATGTGAAACTTTTGTACCCTTCAGAGAGGTAAAAGATGAGTCTGCCCATGGTCTTCCAGAAGAAATACTTACTTCATTGGAATAAAAAAACTTGGATTTGACCAACTGTCGTGCACTAGGCTACAATGGGGCTGCAATCATGAGTGGGGCAGCAGTGTATTAAAGACAAATCCCAACACACATACTTTGTGCGCTGCACTGCATATAACCTTAATTTAGTATTAAAGGATGCTGCGGAAGAAAACCGGGTGGTCTGACAGTGTTTTCAAACCATTCAAATTGTATATTGATTTTTTGGTCATAGTATTTTGCACTGGAAAGACCTCAAGTCAGTGTATGACATCGAGACTCAGATTGATTCACTGAATTTGAAAGTAACACTGAAAACTCTTATCCAATTCACTGGGCTGGTAGGCATGAGGCAGTGCATAAAAATGAAACACAGGTTTTGTGAAGTGTTGAAAAGCCTTATCCGCAATAACTTTGACATCCAGGAAAAGCAAGGAAAGAAAGGAAGCACAGCAGCTAAAGAATAAACTTGAAAATTTTGCTTTTGTATTGCTTTTGGTTGTGCAGAGTGAAGTTTTAGAGTCTCTCAACCTCTTATCAAAATTCTTACAATCTGAAACCATGGACCTGTTGTATGCATATGAGTTATTGGGTAATTTATTGTTAAGTATAACCGACATACAAGTAAAGTTTGAAAAACTTGTTTCTGAAGCATCAGATGCTTGTAGTCAATGGGGAATAAACAAAGAATTTCGCCAGAACAGACTAAGGAAAGTGAAAAAACACTTTCATGAATTGGGTGAAGATGAGATATTAATAGACCCAAAATCTTGTTTCCAATGGTAGTCACACTTTGTACTCAACTTGAGATCACCATTTTGAAGGGATGAAAGCTGTTCTTGACACTTATCAAGTAATACAACCTGATTTTTTAGCCAATACAAGTGAAAGTGATATTCACAAAAAAATCAGTTGATTTCATTAATAAGTTTCCAAATGATGTGAGCCCAGCCATTTCTTCACAATTATGTTCAGTGAAAAATTTGCCTCAAAACAAACTGGAAAAAATGAAAAATGTTAAGGAATTTGCTAATTATATAATAGTCAACCACTATTCACTTTCATTAAGCTATCCAGATGTTTGCACAGCATGCATCATGTATTTGACTGTTCCTCTGACGGTATCTAAGACTGAATGGTTTTTACCTAAGCTTAAATTGATCAAAAATTACTTGAGAAGTACTATGGCTCAAGAAAGACTCAGCAGCTTAGCTTTGATTTCAGTTGAGAATAATTAAGCTCAACAAATCAACTTTGACAAAGAAATTGACGAATTCGCTTCTTTGAAAGTTAGGAAACAAAAGTTTAAGAAATAATCAAATGTAGCTAATCTTTAATGTTTTCAATCTACACTACTTTCCATGCATCAGTTACTGATTCCTTGACTTTTAAGGAACTATGCATTTTAACTAACTTAATTTACATCTATTGTAACTATATCTTTAATCTATCTTAAACTTTTGTTTAGAAAAGTCATATTTTAAATTATCAATTAAAAGTTTTACACTAAGTTAATATTACTAAAGGTTACTATTTTAAGTTTTTGATGTTGAAAACAGTGTAGCAAATATTTTACCATGTATTTTTAATGTGTGATTTTATAATTTTTTAATAAACATAAACTATTTTTAGAAATCTGACAATAAAAAATTCTACAGTTTCATTAAAAATAAACAACACAGTGATGTTTATATTCCTTCGACCACGACATGGAATGGCGTGACTGTGAGTGTGGTATTCATCTACATCTACATCTACATACATACTCTGCAATTCACAAAATTGTGGGTGGCAGAGGGTGCTCAGCACCAAAGCTAATCTCTTTGCTGTGCATTCCAATCCCTAATGGTATGAGGGAAAAAAGAATTCATATAAGAATCAGTCCAGCACCTTATTTCTATAATTTTATCTTGCCTGTCCTTCCGACTCAAATAGTAGGTGGAAGAAGTATTTCACTACACTCAAAAGTGAAAGTGGGAGTACGCATGTTTACCAATAAGTTTAAACGAAACGTGTGTCGTCTATCTACCAGAGACTCCAAACCTAGTCTACTAATCAGTTCTGTGACGCTTTCATAAGGACTGTAGCAAGCGGTCACGAATCGAGCGGCTCTTCTCTGTACTTTCTCTACACTTTCGATCAACCCCTTACGAAACGGATCCCAAATGGCACAACAATAGTTCAAATGTGGACGCACAAGAGATTTGTACGCTATCTCCTTTGTTTGTTCATTACAATTTTTCAATATTCGACCTATGAATCGCAGCCTAGAATTAGCTCTACCTACCAACAAATTAATATGTAAGTCCCATTTCATGTTCCTTTGTACTGTTACTCCCAAATATTTCATGGAATCGACCATATCAATAACTGAATTGTTTAACTCGTATTTCTGAACAATTGGATTCTTTTTGTTAGTTATGCTCATTGTCTTGCACTTTTTACAATTTAGCGTAAGTTGCCACTCAGCGCACCATGCCAAAATAATATCCAGATCACACTGAATTTCTAAGCAATCAGCCAAATTCCTTACTTCCCTATAAATAACCGCATCATCAGCAAACAATCTAAAAAGGCTTTTCACTTTGTCTCCGAGATCATTTATAAAAATTAAAAAAAGAAGTGGTCCTATTACACTTCCTTGAGGTACACCCGGTGTAACATCTAGATTAGAAGAACTTTCTCCTTCAACGACGACATACTGCGACCGACCAGTTAGAAAATCCTTTATCCATTCACAAAGCTGATCCGATATACCGTACGCTCGAAGCTGTGTTTCACATGATCTTTTCTTCCAAAATCCGTGTTGATTTGTTGTAAGCAAATTATTATCATCTAGAAAATTCATAATGTTCGAGCATATAATATGCTCCATAACTCTACTACAAACAGATGTTGTAGATATGGGACGATAGTTCCCAGGATCACTTCGATCAACTTTTTTAGAAAATCGGTGTTACTTGTGCGATTTTCCAGTCTGAAGGTACTTTTCGCTATTCTAATGATTTACTGAATATTTCAGATAGAAATGGCCCGATTTCCGCTGCATACTCTGAAAATACTCTTACTGGAATTCCATCCGGGCCCGGTGCTTTCCCCCACTTCAGGAGCTCTAATTGAGGTGAGCAATCTGTTTGCATCATATTTCAAGAGTATATACAAAAATCCATCAGATCATTCACCTGCTCCTTCTATGTATGACAATAGCAGGAAATATCCAGAACCATACATCTCTAAATTTGAAGTCCATTTTGATGATGTTTTTCGTGAACTCGCATGACTGAACATTAATAAAGGTGCTGCACCTGACCTGATACCCAACATTCTGCTGAGAAATTGTGCTATTGGGCTTTGTGAGCCTATCACTCACATCTTCAATAAGTCTATTTCCTCAGCATGGAAACTATCATGCATTAGACCCATACATAAAGCACATGATAAATTTGAAATCAGCAAATATAGACCAATATGCATTCAATGATCACTTGCTAAGCCTTTAGAGAAAATTGTCCTGCCACAGCTTACTTTTGCATTCAAAAATATCATTACATCAAAACAGCATGGTTTTTTTGGTGGAAGATCTACATCAACTAATCTCTATCACTACATTAACTTCATACTTAAAGCACTGAATAAAGGTCAAGATGTGCACTCCCTATATACAGATTCAGCAAGGCCATTGACATGGTTAACCATGAAATTCTAGTAAGTAAATTAAGTCATTATTGGAAACGATCCAAAGCCTTGGATTGGCTTCACTCATATTTATCAGATAGGCATTTACAAGTACAAGTGAATGGTAATTTGTTAATGAATGAGTACACTGTTACCTCCAGGCCCGCTGTAACCAGAACATCGAGGGGGGCGGCAAATCAAGTGATTGACAGTCGCTTCCCCGCCACCCAATTGTCACCGTGACAAAATTTCAAAATTTGCAGCGTATTATGTAGAGGGTGACCTTTTTTTTTTTAAAAAAAACGCAACTTCTGTCTGTGCAACTGGCAACACCCGGAATGGCAACAATGGGGGCGGCAAGCTCACAGTACATAAAAACAATTTTTTGTTAAATTGGAATAAACCCCCATGCATATAAAAAGAAAGAAATAATGAGGGGCCTCACTAAGAAGTTTTGCCGCAGGGCCTCCAAGTTTATAGTTACAGCCCTGGTTTTAACCACTGCTACTAATAACTTCTTAAACCATTGTTAAACAAATTCATTTCAATAAGTTTAGCTAAAAGTTTCCTTAAAATTTATAATAAAGTCCATGAACTTTTCCTGTGGCTAAAGACATTTTTAGGATTTACATTTTGAAATTATCCCTCGCAACGTGACAAGCACTTGTTGATTGGTAAAATGAAACTAAATCCACAATAAAGTGTGGTCTGTCTATTTATAGTCTTGAATGAACTTGAGCTGAAATGTGCCAGAACATTGGCTTATTCCGATGAGGAAATATCAAAACCCCACTTTCTCATGGTACACTAATTTTACTCAGATTTCCCCAAAATTTTAATATGTCATAGTTTAATTTATTTAGAATCTTTTAAGTCACAACAAATTTTCTCGTAGGTTTATTGTTTAAGTGTTAATAATTTTTAAAAGTTACATATGGTAATGTTGTCAAGCTTCAATACTAAAATTCAATTTTTCTCTCTTTAAACCTCAAATTGCTGTTAAACTGTTATATTATTATTATTTTTTCTCTCTCATTTAAGTCTAGCTTTATCTTCCTAGCTGTTTTATTAACAAAATTTAAATTCTTTATTTTTGAAATATCTCCTTAAATAAAATTTTAAGCCTGTATATATTATATCTTAATTTGATCAGCCTTTTGCACTTTATTAGTAGAAATGGATGTGCCAAAATCTGTTAACTTTCAAGAAATTATACTTTATAAATGTTTTGTTCCTTACAAAAATGCTAGATTCAGAGGTGAAAAGTATTTTATTAATAATAAAATGATATAAAAATATTTTCTGCATTAATTATATGTAAAGGCTATCCTATTAAATGGTTTATGCAAGATAATGGATATATAACAAGGTTATGTTCTACACTGAAAAGTTCTTTACAATTAGGAAAATGATTATATGTAATAGGCCTCCTGAAAACAGTTTAGGGAAGATAATAGATATATAACAACATGTACTGGGTATATTAGTTAAGAAGGAAGTAGTATTTAAACTACTATTATTAATTATTTCATATTTGCTAGAAAAAAAATGTGATAATTTTACAAATACCTGAAAATCCAGTTCAGTTTACAAACTGCAAAGCATTATGAAGTTCTCATAAATAAGAACCACAAGAGATTCCTCTTTCTTTTTATATGTTTAATTTATCCAGTTATGATAAAACCCTCTTATTGTATGTTTGGGTCAGTAACTTAAAAAATAACCATCTTTAAGTCTTCTTTCAGGCATTACTATCTTGTGCAGATTTCATTTTAAATATTGCAGTTTAATTATACCACAACAAATAGTTATCATTGTACCAAGCTCACAACTTTTTAATATAAAATGGTGAATTTAACTCTGCTACAATGCAAGCCAAATACAATTCTTCTCATGTAACAGTGCAGACATGCTTTGGCTTCAGCTGGGCATATAAATTATTTATTCTGGCAATGGAAGCTTAGTCGCAACATGTGCCATTTTAAAATATGAAATTTAACTACTACAAATACTAATATTGTTTTACTGAATACTAACAATAATGAAAACAAAAGAAACCATTAATTATTATATTACAGTGATGTAAGCATAAGATTGATGTATTATATGATGAAACAAAAGTATAACTTTCATCAATAAGT
>JARYHS010008075.1:110504948-110533099 GCA_031002005.1 Vandiemenella viatica | reverse complement strand
AAAAGTTCAATTTTTGATTCTAAAATAAGTAAAGATGCTTCATCAGACTGGGAGAAAATAAAACATGGAATTCCACAAGGCTCTGTCTTAGGTCCCCTCCTCTTTCTGTTATACATCAATGACCTTCCTGGAAATTTATCCGACAAAGTTATGAGTGTTTTATTTGCAGATGACACTAACCTGACTGTGCGTAAAACACCAAACAGTACTATAGAATTTAATGTAAATGAAGTACTTAGAGTAGTAGCAAATTGGTTTAAGGCAAATTCATTACAATTAAATTTTGAAAAAACACATTATATTAGGTTTAAAACAAAAAACTATGCACAGCCAGATATATGTATAAACTATAAAAACAACACAATCTTAGAAACAGAGAGTATAAAATTTCTTGGTATTAAAATAGATCAGAAACTCTGTTGGCATGATCATATCACTACACTACTGCAAAGTTAAGTAGTGCCACCTTTGCAATACGAACACTTTCTCTAACAGCAGATCTAGAATTAATGAAACAGGTGTACTACTCATATTTTCATTCAGTAATGTCATATGGCATAATTTTTTGGGGAAACTCTTCACAAAGTAAAAAAGTTTTCATAGCACAGAAAAGAGCTATTAGGTTTCTGTGTAGGGTAAAACCAAGAACTTCTTGCAGACAACTCTTTAAGAAACTCAATATTCTTACAATGTATTCTCAGTATATATATTCTCTCATGAGCTTTGTCATAGAAAATTTTAACCTGTTTACACCTAATTCACAGGTACACAGTTTCAATACAAGAAACAGAAATAACTTGCATAAAACACAAACATCTCTGTCATTAGTACAAAGAGGAGTTAATTATTCTGGGATACATCTGTTTAATAAACTACCTAATCGTATAAAACAGCTTTCAGATAATAAAGATGTATTCAAACAAAAACTTAGAGATTATCTTATTGGCAACTCCTTCTACTCCATTCAAGAATTTGAAGAAAATAATTAATTGTACTCATTATGACGTTTGCAAAATTCAGTTGCAAAAATGTATGTTTATTATTTCTTGTATTTGTAAAATATGTATATATAGATATTTACTATGGTATGACTCATATTATGTGTATATGTATCAACAATGACATGTTTCACATCCCAGAGGTATTTCCTCAGCAGGGATCCATGGAACAAGATTGATAAATAAATAAATAAATAAATAAATAAAATTCTTTTTTCCCTCGTACCATTAGGGATTGGAATACACAGCAAAGAGATTAGCTTTGGTGCTGAGCACCCTCTGCCACCCACAATTTTGTGAATTGCAGAGTATATATGTAGATATGTAGATATCTTTGTACCGAACCTTTGTCTAACAGCTGTTTGTGCGTCGTATGTTGTGATTGCTGTGACTTGTTAGTAATATTGTGCTATTCGTCTCTCTAGGCGTCACAAGGATACAATATGGACACAATAGAGGCTGTGTATATTAAAGAAGAGGTGGGTCTCTACCATTAATCTGTTTATGAAGTTGTATAAATGTAGTTGACGTGGTTAATGTCCCACGTATGCTGTGATTGTACATCTTCTGGTGTATGTATTATATTGTGAACTGTAAATTGACAACTTTCCACATCCCACAGAGCTAGTGTCTTGTATTGGGATGTATTATATTGTATTGTACAGTTCATACGTTGCTGATTACTATCCACAACAACATGGACGAGCCTTTCATTCTCAATTACTTGGGCAACTTTGTTGTTATTTACCTGTATGTGGCTAATGTTCAATCCCGAGATTTTATTTAGTAATACCTATCATAGCAAAACAATTAATTGGGGCCACAAATTCACTGAAAAGATATCTGTTGTTAATGGTGTTAGGGCAGCTCCTTTTTTAGATTAGGATCATGTATTAGGCAGAGATTTTTAAGAGAAATTAGTTTAAACAATAATGAGTTTTCAGATACCGAAACTAAAAATTGTGTAGGGATTAATTTACTACATCAGAATATCAGAGGGTTAACAAATAAAGTGGATGAATTGCTAGTCCACATAAATGAATTAAATGATATCAGTAGAATTGATGTTTTATGCTTGTCTGAACACCATATAACTGCAGGAATAGGTATGTCAAATGTAACTGATTTTAATTTAGCTTCTCATTATTGTAGAACGAACTTGGAGAAAGGAGGAGTTGTCACTTATGTTAGAAATGGTTATAGTTTTGAGGATATAAGTATTAGCAAATATTGTGTTGACCAACATTTTGAAGCCTGTGCTACACAGCTAAGATTCAATAATGAAATTTTCATAATAGTAACAGTATATAGAGCACCATCGGGAAACTTTTCTCTTTTTATGAACCAGTTTGAACTCTTATTAACATTTTTAAGCAGAAAAGAAGTCAACATAGTAGTATGTGGTGATTTTAATGTAGATTTTCTAAATAACTTACCCTGTAAAGTCATGTTAGAATCATTAGTCAGTTCATTCAATTTAACTCAGGTAGTTAATTTTCCAACTAGAATAATGAATAATAGTCACTCAGCTATAGACAATGTTTTCCTAGATACCTCAAAATTCAGTTATACCATCAAGCCATCCATCAATGGACTTTCGGATCACGATGCCCAGTTATTAACCATCAACACTTCAATAGGAACTAGCACTAAGAGTAATGTCTTTAAACTTCAGCGTGTAATAAATGATGAGTCAGTTACTTGTTTTAGAAAGTGCCTGAATGCCACAAACTGGGAACAGGTATACAGTGCTCAAGGTATGGATGAAAAATACAACATTTTTAGTAACATTGTATTAAATTTCTTTGAAAGTTGCTTCCCCTTGAAAAAGTGTCATGCTTCTCAAAAAGAACAAAAGCCTTGGATAACTATTGGCATTAGAACATCATGCATTAATAAAAGGAAGTTGTATATTGCCTCTAGGAACAGTGAGAATGCTAATGTTAAAACACATTACAAACAGTACTGCAAAATACTGAAAAAGGTTATTAAAGAATCTAAAAGTATGTACTACAAACATAAAATTCATGATTCTGAAAATAAAATTAAAACAATATGGGACATTGTAAAAAAGGAAACAGGAAAGAGTAATCAAACAAGTAATGATATTTTTGTCAAAGAAAATTCAGTAGAATCTAATTTCTCAATTGCTGATAATTTTAATAAACATTTTTTATCTGTTGCTGATAAGTTGACTGCTAATAGCTCAGTGACACACAGTATGGATTTTGTCAAAAAAGGCTTCCAAGAAAAATTTAACTCTATGTCTATAAAATTAGCTACTCCAGAAGAAATAAGAAAAATTATCAAATCCCTTAAGAGCAAATACTCAAGTGGTTATGATGGGATTTCCAGCAGATTAATTAAATTGTGCTCCACAGAATTAAGTAATATACTAAGTTATCTATTCAATATATCTTACTTGAGGGACTTTTCCAGAAAGGCTTAAGTATGCTGTAGTTAAACCACTCTATAAAAAGGGAGATAAGGCAGCCGTATCGAATTACCGACCAATTTCATTACTAACAGCCTTCTCCAAAGTTTTTGAGAAAGCAATGTACAATAGAGTTTATGAACATCTAAAAAATAATAATATTCTAACTAAATCACAATTTGGTTTTCAAAAGGGTCATTCAACAGAACAAGCTATATTTGCATTCACTGACAATATTTTAGAAGGAATAAATGATAAATTAATTCCTGTGGGAATTTTTTGTGACTTATCTAAGCATTTGACTGTGTAGATCATAAAATTCTGATACAGAAACTTAAGTATTATGGTATAGATGGCATTGTTAATAAATGGCTTAGTTCTTACCTTCTAAATAGAAAACAGAAAGTGTCAATGGAGAATTTTAAGGCTGCCTTAAGAGGTCCACTGTTTTCTGAGTGGAAATTAATCAGATGTGGAGTACCTCAGGGTTCTATATTGGGGCCACTATTGTTTTTAATATATATAAATGATCTACCCTGTGTTTCATCTAAAAACTCAAAATTTGTCCAATTTGCAGATGACACAAACATAGGAATTAAAAACACTCCAGATTTATCTACAGAATATATTTCAAATTATGTCTTTGAACTGATTAATAAATGGTTTACAGCTAATGGCTTGTCTTTAAACTTTGATAAAACTCAGTATATGCAATTCAGTACATCACACAGATTAACACCTGACATAGACATAAAATTTGCAGGCCAGTCCATTCAAGAGGTAGATAGTGTGAAATTTCTAGGTTTGTGTATTGATCATAATTTAAATTGGAAAGTACATGTTTCTGACTTACTAAAGCGATTGGGAGCAGCCACATTTGCAATTCGTACAATTTCAGCTTTAGGTGATCTCCGTATGAGGCAGCTAGTTTATTTTGCTTATTTTCACTCCTTATTGTCATATGGAATAATATTCTGGGGCAATTCTACCCATAGAGATAAAGTGTTCAGAGCCCAAAAGCGTGTAATAAAATATGTGTGGGGTTAGCAATAGAACTTCATGTAGAGAGCTGTTCAAGAAGTTAGGGATTTTAACATTAGCATCTGAATATATACACATTAATGTCCTTTGTAGTCACAAATTATACTTTGTTTGAAACAAATAGTAAAATACACAATTACGGCACTAGAAGTAAAAATGATCTTCACAAGACTTACAAGTCATTGTCATTTGTTCAAAAAGGGGTCCGATATTCAGGGATACATATCTTCAATATGCTCCCAACACATATTAAATGTCTAGTAGATGATAAGAATAAATTCAGGAAAAAATTGAAAGAATTTTTAATTGACAACTCCTTCTACTCTGTCGAAGAATTTATTTCTAAGGTATCTTAAAAATAACTGCCAGTATCTTGTGTAAATATAGTTCAAATAATTAATTTACCATGTATGCTATGACTGTACATCTCCTGGTGTATGTATTTAGTTTGTTACGTAATTTTTACGGTACCATATATGTTACGACTGTACATCTTGTGGTGTATGTATTATTTTGTTATTTTTTTTTTAATGTACCATATATCCTATGACTGTACATCTTCTGGTGTATGTATTATTTTGTAATGGAAGTGTTTAATGTATACTATGACTGTACATCTAGTGGTATACTTATTATTTTGTTATGCAACTATTTATCTGTAAATTGACAACTTTCCACATCCCACAGAGCCAGTCTCTTATATTGGGATCAATGGAAAATGAGTGTATTATATTGTATTGTATTGTATAAGCTGAATTACACGATGTATAAATATGTCGTGTATTTAGCAATTGGAACGTATTAACAACTTCCCTTACAGTTACTATTAACGTCGTTTGAAGTATTTTTTTTCTCGTTTAATTTGAATTGTTTGTTTTTAAAGCATTAGTTTGTTGAAATAATGAGTGAATGCCAATATATTACGATCGTGACTCTGAAAACAAAGGCCTGTACTACAGATGTCTGGCAACACATTCATGCAATTAAATTGATAAGAAGAATGCTTATTACTTTGAATGTACTGTACAGCGATTTCATTCCAGGAGTTTTTTTTGTATTTATGATTATCCGATCAGCAGTATGTTGCAGATGACTGAAGCTTAGGTTCTGTAAATTTTGTATATGTTGATGGAATGACGGAACAGCGGACAACAATTTAGATTTTGATAGCAATGATCTTAATTTTTGAGCAGCAGAAATTGACAGTGGAATTCTTGCTATAGAACATTAAGTGTCTTTGTAGCAGAACTTATCGGCTATTCACATGAAACGTTATCATTTTGCTGTGAGGAGATATTGTGTTTTGCTCTCTGAAGATGACAGAAGGACATTACATTGAGCCAATAAATGCTTTAGATATTCTGGTAGTTTTGGGTTTACAACTTATAGCTGCTTACGGAGTCTTTCAGCATTGTTTAACAGCTGGACACTCCTTTCACTTGTCTGCTGTTCACTGTGGTTGATAAAGAATTGCGAATAAGCACATTTTGCTCATTAGACCACATGATGTTCACGATACCTTTAAATATGTTGTTTTTGTTCGTCTGAAAAAACAAAAGAATGAGGAAATTCATTTACATCAACTATAAATGTTGTTTAATAGTCTTTCACTGTGATAAATCAGCAGGCTAAGCAAATTAACAAATTTACTATTATGAAAAGTATTACAGGCATGGGAATTTCTCAGTGATATGCCATTTACTAGATATGTATTGTACAATGATGTCTATGAGCTCATTTTGTCTGTATTTATTAACGTTTGTCTGAATATGTTGCACATGAGTTAAGCAATTGAGAAATTGCAATCTGTAGTTGTTGGAAAGTTATTTTCTTGAATATCTGGCTTTACATTTTCAGTTGAAATAAGTTAAATATGGAGTTCTTAAAGCATAGTCAAAATCTACTATATATTTGCTAGTCAATAGAATGTCACTGACTGATAAGTTGATTTGTAATAGTGAGAAAATGGAGACTTTTATTTTTCAGTATAAACCACACAGATTTAGTGTCCACTTGTTGCTAACAAAATTTTCCTGCACAACTTTAAATGTGTTGCAGTAAGAAGGGTTGTGCTGGTGTGTGAAGAATTGTGCATACCTTTTAAAATAACATAGTTGTGGTAATGCTATAAAATTCCTAATCTTTAATAAGTTGCTAGTAATAACAGAAGATGATAAGGTAAAAAATTAATACTCTAATATTTGTATTGATATGTATGTGAGTGTATACTATGAAAGTGCTTTTCTGTTATGTGGGTGAACATTGTAACACGTTTTCATGGCTGTAATTGGCCCATAATCTTAGATGAAATAGTACAAATTATGGATAGGTTTCATTTCATAAGTGACGACTTGCAGCCTCAGTGGGGGTTTACATTAAGTTGTGTTGGCTCGTGTTACTGTCGCTGTTTTGGCTTTGAAGTGATGTTCCAATACCATCAAAATTTTGATACCTACTCAGATGTACTCAAATTGTTTTATGATAGTCATATGAGTACTGCAAAATTATCAATATTTACTCATGTCAATACTTTCTTTAATTAATTTCAAAATCTCAGAATATATGTGATGTTTTGCTAAATTATTTATTTTACTTGACCAGTGTAATAAAGTAAAATAACACACAGTAAAAACTTTTATTTATTTATTAAAATTATAATAAAGAAACACATTCTAAGCAAACTTAGAAGGTTTTGTCTTATCTTTAAATATTTATTTATTATAATTTTAACACTTTTAAACAAAAAAGTCCTCTTTTGGAAGGTTTCCCAAAAAAGCAATTGTTCCAAATATTTTTAGGACAACTTGTTTCTTATATTTGTCATTGTTTCAGCCACCTTAGAGAACAAACATTCACTTGGTACTGAGGTTGCTGCAACAATAAGATACTGTTGTGTGTATTTGTATGGACAAAGAAATATAAATCTCATTTCTTCCCATTCTGTAAATGGATTGCTTTTTACAGACATTCAAGTGTTTGACAAGTTTGTCACTAAATTGTATTATCTTTATCTTTTTGTGGTGTTGACTAGCTCTTTGTGATGTTTCTAGAAGTCATATTCCTGTTAAACACTAGCTGAAGCAGCTTCCTCTTTCAATTCACATGGTCTACTTAATTGCTCATGAACCACATCTTTTAGTTTTTGTATGGGACTGCGCGGGTTTGACCAATTGCGCGGGAGCGACCATTGGCCAGCCATATCAAAACACATACCAAGTACGATTTTATTACAGTGAAATAAGACAAATTTTTGAGATTGGACCCTCTGTGCCCATTCTTAGAAGCAATTTTGTTTGATTTTCAAAGCTACCAACTTGATGTTTGGGGGAAATTAATTTGGTAGGCACAACTGAGTGATGTAGTATGGTTGATGTGTTTAGAATTTAACACCTGGTGCTTTTGATACTTTCGATTCAATATAATTACTTTTCTTCCAATACCAATTAAGTATTAAATGAAGTTACTCGAATATATTTTTTTTTTTACTGCTTTACGCCTCGTCGACAGCTTTGTGTAATCGACCGTTTTGTGGGCTTGGTCGATTGGTTGCCGGGATGGCTTGGGCAAATGCAACTCCTTCTACTAAACACTTACTTGGCTGGATCTGTAGACCTCCGGCTGGTTACGCCCATCGACTGCATACCAGGTCACTGCATTAGCTAGCCAAGTACTAAATAGGTAAAGACTTCAAAGGTTGTTACCCATTTATTGTGCCAACGCCATCGATAGGTACACTAGTAAATGGTTCCCCTCAGCAAGTATCCAAGACGCTTAGTTCCACCAAACTGTAGAGCAGACTTACATATTAACTTTGGCATCAAGGAGCGGACCCGGCTGGCTTCTCGACGTCGATCCCTAATCCGACATAGTGGCTGCGTTGGTATACTTCCAGACTGCTGAGGTCAAGGCGCTCTCGCCTCGCTTTTATAGCATAAGCCACACCCTCCTGCACGTGATTCCTGTCTTTGCATCGAAGGTTCTCGAACGTGACTTGAGTCGGTGACCTCCCGAATGTTCTAGAAGGATAACCCACTTTTCCACTTGGTCATGCTTACTCCGTTCGATACCCTCTTGTCATGCGTGTCCCCGATGTGCAATTCTGCTGACACCTCGGTCAGCATTTCAGGTTCGCTCGGCTTCGCTGCGCTACCACAGCCGCCGTTTACAATAGTACTTTTAAAGATTATTTCATTATTCATATTTCATTAAAAACCCCTATTACACTATTTTCCCCCTTCGAGAAAACCAGCTTTGTCCTCAAAGCCTATAAGGATTTGCTATATTACAATGATCTAGATTGCATCTTGGATTTTTGCTTTGGGTTACAAACATTTTTACAACAATGTTAATATTCAAATTGTCTTGTTCGTTCGTTGTCCAACCCTGTGATAATACAAGAGAACATTAGTTCACATGTTTATACTTTTACACAATATTTACCAATTGATGTACTAACACTTAGTGATACTAATTGTATTGTCCTTATCATTCTGTTTACTCGTAGTCGGCATGTCATGAAAATCTGTGAAGCTGAAGGTACTTGTACCTTATCACTAAGGCTGGTTATCTTTTTTGCATGGTATTTGTACACTAGTAGTATTAAAATAATTATAACTGAGATAGATATAATAGAAGTGAGACTGATAGATGTTACCATCGTTTTGTGTCTAGACTGTGCTTGTATCTGTGTTTCTACTGTTGCAATTAGATGATTATATTTAACTGCGTCGTTGCTTGTTGCAAATGTTTGGTAATTTCAGCGTTTACAATCGTAGGATTAGTCTTGTTTAATTCTAGCAATTTAGGACTGTGATATATGTCTTGATTGAAAACTGGCAGTACATAATTTGGAAAAGACAAATTATTAGGAATAATGGTTTTATGAATTACTGGTATGACAAAATTCTGTCCTAAAAATTGACAATGTGTTGCTCGTTCGATAATTCCAGATCCTGATAATCTTATACGCTTGACTGTGTGATTTAAGTTTTTTTTCCCAACAACTACCTCCTGAGGATATGGCATAGTGAATAGCCAATTCTGCTTTATGGCATTAAATATGGATGATCCAATTTTTTAATTTCTCGTTGGCATACATTGGTAAAATTGTTTGAAAAAAACATAGAAGTTTCACAGCTTAAAAGGTTTCTATCATTTAAAGTGAGTCGTGGACAAATCGTTATGCCTGAATTTTGACACTTGTCTAAATCCTGATAATTTAGTGTAGCATACGCCTTTTGAGTTTGTGTGAACACCAATATCTCTTTCGTTTGCCATTGCACATAATGACCTGTATGTTCCATAACACTGGAAATGAATGTATAGAGTATCTATTTAGAACTGAATTAGTAGTACCAATAGGTAGATCAATTATGATTCTTAAGTGACCGTCCATCAAAGCTACATTTACTGTCGTTATTTGATAATAGTGATACACGTTATCTAGGGTACACGGAAATAGCATGTAACTTCCTGCGCCTAGGTGTCGTTGAATCATCTGTAGATAATGTAAAAATACTTTAGGAGTAAGAAGTACGTCACTTAGTTTACCATTTGTGGCCTGAACTAATGCAATTCTTAGCCTGGTTAATTCTAATCTTGTGTTCGTGATTATTAATACTAGTTGTTGCAGTAGTTGAGTGCTATAAAGTTGTTTCACAAATATTTTTTCTAATTCTCTCAAATTTTGGTTTAGGGTGGTTTGCAGCTCTGAAACCTTATCCCTGAATGTATTGGCCAATTTTGCGATCAAAAAGGTATTATTTGTTATTGCGTTTTGAAGATTTTTTGTAAGTAGTACCTGTCTAGAGGCACTAATCTCTAAATTTTGCGTGATTTGGTTTAGATCTGTCAAGCGCGAGTTTAATTCTTCGTAATCGTGTTCTGTGAGTGTCCCGAATACTTTCTTTAATATGAACCCGCCTGCACTTAACCAACTACGCTTTGATCTACTGTTTCCTGTAGGTAAAAGTTCCACTAAATTATGGTATTCATCCTCCAATGATGTGTACAAAACTCTCAGGTTAGCAACTAAGGCATGCGTTATTTTGTCATCAAAAGAGGGTAAATTTTGAAAAGAAGCATCTAATAACTTGAATATTTTGCTTATTTCCAAACTGTGATTTCGTAACTCAAAAAAGCTAATTTGTGCCACAATGGTCCACTGGAATGGAGAATTTATCACGTCGTTTTGCTTAACAAAAATTACTCCATTTGTAAGAGGTGTTATCTTATAGCATTGGCCTATCTCTATTCCCTGCAATATGCTTACCATTAACAATATAAAACTAGCGTAATACATTCTTACGTAATACCCCATGACCACTTAGTTGTACTGTTTCACACTACTGACTTGGTCTTTTAACTCCCTAGAGTCCCTACTAAATGTTATATTTAGTCACTGGCACACTGACGTAAAGTCTCTATCTTATGATGCACTACAACTAATGTTTTGATACTTAAGTTTCTGTCCGTGAGGTTGACCCACTGCGGCGTTCCACTCAGCTTTTGATGACTACGACGCTCTCGTGTCCTTGCCGCGTCAACCGCTGAATCGCCTTCTCGTAAGCTGGACTTTGACACCTGCCGAGTAGCCTGTGGAACATAATTTCCGCGAAAGCGAATGTACTTTTGCTATTGGCGTTACACAAGACTTTTTTTTCTCTTTCATTGCTTAGAGTAGAGTTTAGCTCAGTTATCATTGGCACATTTTACATTGTGAATGTCCATTTCCACATTTATAACAACAATCAAAACTAGTTTTTCCCTTTATTTTAACATAAATTTTTACTTACATATAATCTCGTCCGCCAGCATTTGTCTCAAGCGGTGGCTGCCAAGGCTTATTATAAACACTACTTGTTTATTTTTTCCCACTCAGTTCCTGTTTCTTAGGCTATACTGATGTGTTTTATTTTTTTTTCGCATTCTGGTTTCTTACCTGGTTTCTTCCAGTCATTCCCCTTTTGTTGCTGTGACAAGCTTCCCTTTCGTTCCTCTGTTTGCCGGCTTCGCAAATTGTACTGTGTTTCCTTTCGTTGGGGAGGGGGGGCGTCTGGTGGGAGTCCTGCGTTCGTGTCTTGACTTGACGACCCCGGGATTGCGTTAGCAATTTCATTCCCATGCCTCTGATTGCTTTTTCGCCAAACATAGGGCTTGACGCGATTTTTGTGTACTACAAGATCCCTGTCGGGTAACCTGATTTTCAAGGTGACAGGTGACAAAATGGACAGTACTTCGAATGGTCCACTCCACGAGAAATTAAATTTGGAGCATGATCCTGGCTTCCTATAAGGTCTATTCAATAACACAAAAGAACCAACCGGAATAACCTGTGGTTTCGCTTTTTTGTCATAAGCTTTTGCCTGCTTGTTGAAAGCTTTCGAATTTGCCTTTCACACACTACTCCATATACTGCGTAATTTATGAGCTAGACTCCTTACTTCCGGATTTGTAATCTCTTTGGGTACTGGGAAAATTGAAAATGGTGAGTTCATCTCTCGTCCATATAGTATTTCATATGGTGTTCTGTTTGTGGAGGTATGAACTCTGGTGTTATAAGCGCTCACTATAAAAGGCAAAATTAAGTCCCAATTTTTTTGTGACCTATTCATATAACAACTTAGGGCTTTCATGATCGTCCTGTGACAATCGTTCCGCCCTTCCGTTCCCGGCCGGATGTAATGCCGTTGTCTTTAATTTCTCTATCCCCAATAATCTGCATACTTGTGTAAACAGCTCAGATAGAAAATTGGAACCCTTGTCCGTCAGGATAAAATCCGATTTTCCATGAACTAGCACCCAATTCACTACGAAAGCCCTAGCAACTTCCTCCGCACTTTGATTAGCGAGAGGTACCATTACTAGGTATCGTGAAAAAGCGTCTATGATGGTCAGAATGAACACGTGACCTCGATCGGTCCGGGGGAACGGGCCAACCACATCTAAATGAATTCTTTGAAATGGTGCTGTGGTCTCCGGCAAAGGTTGTAATTTCTCCCGATTTTTAGTCTCGCCCGCGTGTTTATTACAGATGAGACAGCTTCTCACGTACTCTCTCACGTCCTTTTGGCGCGACGGCCACCAGTACGATTTAGCTACTAAGCGGTTCGTATTTTTGTATCCTGAATGGCAACCATAGAACGAATCATGGTGTAATTTCATCACTAGCTCGCGTAAGGATGCTGGTATTACCGCTCTCTCTCCTTGCCTGGTTTGTCGATACAGCACCTCGTCACGCAGCACAAATCGCGGGTGTTGACGCCAACGTGTACATTGCTCATCTTTGGATTGGTGCAATGGTAGCTGTGCTAATGTCAGTGGTTGTTGTGCTTCTATCGTCCTTATTTTCCTGCTCAGGCTATCCGCATTCCCGATTTCCCGACCAGGTCTGACTTCGACCGTGAAATCATACTCGGAAAGTAACAGCGCCCATCGCATCAATCTACTTGACGGATCTTTAAGGTTTAACAACCAACGAAGAGAATTATGGTCCGTAATAGCTGTGAACTTCTCTACCCCATAGATATGTCCGGTAGTATTTAATTCCCCACACAAGACTAGCCATTTCCCTCTCTGTGACTGAATAACGTCTTTCTGCGGGACTGAATTGGCGTGAAGCGAAAGAAATCGGCTTCTCTCCATCCTCAAAGACCTGCGATAGGACAGCTCCAGCTGCAAAATCTGACGCGTCCGTGGTTAAGCGAAACGGCCTGGACTGATCTGGTATAGCTAGCAAAGGTTGTGTAGTCAAAATTTCTTTTAACGTGTCCATAGCCTTTTGACATTCCTCCGACCATTCAAACTTAGCTCCTTTTATCAACAATCTAGTTAGTGGTTTAGCAATGTCGGCATACCCCTTAATGAATTTTCTATAATAGTTAGACAAGCCCAAAAATGACTGTAATTCTTTAACATTCGCAGGGGGAGGGAAATCTCTCACTGCGGAAACTAATCTAGGGTGAGGTTTTATCCCTTCTTTCGAAATTAAATGTCCAAGATATTCGACTTGAGGCAATGCAAAGTGGCATTTCTTATAGGAAAGTGTCAAGTTGGCTTTCCTGAGCCGTTCAAACACTTCTCGAAGGTGTGATAGATGTTCTTCAAAATTTTTGGAAAATATGAGGACATCATCGATGTACACCTGGCTGAATTTCGGCTTTATATTACGTAAAATTGTGTCAAGTAGGCGTTGGAAGGAAGCTGGAGCATTCCTTAGACCAAATGGGATTCTACAATATTCATATAAACCATTTGGGACGCAAAATGCGGTTTTTTTCCCTGTCCTGTTCTGCTACCTTAACCTGATGATACCCTGACTTTAGATCTAAGGTGGAAAAATACTGACAATTTGCTAAGGTAATCTACTGTTTCCACGATCGATGGGAGGGGGTAAACGTCCGGTACCGTCACCTTATTTAGATGCCGATAATCAACACAAAATCGGTACTTGATTTCGCCCTCTGGTGCTTTTTTTCTTATTAAAACGACGGGACTACTCCATGGTGAATTTGATGGTCTAATTACTCCCTCTTGTAATTGCTGATCAATTAGTTCATCTAAAATCTGTCTTTGATTGATCGGAACGCGATAAGGTCGGCGACGTATGGGGGGGGGGGGCGTCCCCCGTCAAAATCCTATGTTCAACGAGACTAGTGGCTGGTAAGGCTTGCTTTGGTGAAAACAAAATTAAATACTCTTCCAATAATGCTTTTAAACTTTCCTGTTGAGCTCCTGACAAATGTCCTAACTTTTCCTCAAAATTAATCGTTGGTTCGGCCGAACCATATCTTACCTGTTGTGCCCCAATGTCACCACCCTCATCTGGATGAGGTACAGGTTGCAAAAAATCATCTACACTTACTACAGACACATTTGCTATTATCTGACACCGCGGAATTTCTGCTTTGCACTCGCTAAAATTCTCTACTATAACTGAAACACATCTCCTCTCCTCATTTACACAAATATTAGTTACGCACCTTTTTACGTAGATTTTCCTCTGGTCTAGGAACTCGTTCACCGGTAACGGGTCTATGAGCACAATTGCCCCTGCTTCGGCCTCCAATTCTTTAGGTAATGGGATCATTAATACTTTACCTGTGGATCCAGGCACATCATATGCAGCATCAGACTTCAGGGTTGGCTGATGTATCCGTATTGCAGAAAGAGTGATATCAGGCTCTTTCATTGGATACGTTCTGGAGCCTTGAAGCTCTATCAGAAGGCCTTCGCCTAGGCGATTCCTTAGACTAATAGAACAATTCGAGAAATCCAATACCGCCTTATGTTGTTGCAGAAATGTTACTCCCAAGATCCCCTTAAATTTTGGACCCATCGTAGGAACCACATATACTGTCGTAAAAAAATCCTCTCCCTTTATACTAAATTTTACCTCTTTGATGCCTAACACTGGGATTTCCTGAGAAGCATCTATACCCGTGATTTTAAAATTGGGAGGTTTGAGGCCGTCTGAACCACATATCTCTGCGCTCAGAAGGTTACAATTAGCTCCTGAGTCAATCAAAAATTTACAAGCCTTACCTTCACACACTGCTGACACCGTGAGGTCAATGTTGTTGAGCCCTTGACTGTGCTGGCTATTGGCAACAGGTACGCTAATGAAGGGCAACTCGTTGGGCCCACGGCTACCCTTTAACAGTTTACCGACTTACCTGATTCCTTATTTGTTTGACTATCAGCCTTATCTCTCACATCCTCTGCATGATGGCCACCCCTGCTACCGTTTTTCTGCCAAACTCTGGGTTTGTTTTTATTTGTATTGAAACTACCCCCCTGCGGATTTCTGTAATTATTGTTAAACCTGCCCTGATTCCTGTGATGACACTGTGAACACTGAGTGTTATTATTATTTCTAGGTTTCATAAATCTGTTTTGTTGCGGTTTATTATGATTTCCTCCCTTATTCCCAGAATTCCGAAAGCAGTCTCTTTGTCGATGACCTTCCACCCCACAAGACCAGCACCTTATCACTCTCTGTGCATAAAATACTTGCTTCGCGGGCTTAAACTTGCCTTCTGTTGATGACCTATTTTTTACTTGCTCAAACAAAACAGCAAACTCTAGTGCTTGGGAAAAAACTTTCGGCCGGTGAAGAGAAATCGCTTCGTAAAGTTCTGTGCTAACTCCAGCTAAAAAAGCCTCCATTAAGCGTTGTTCCGCTTCGAAGAGCACGATTTCGTCCTGTTGTTCATCCCCTGTCAGCTCAAATGTATGGGCATTTATAGCCTTCAAACGATCTGCAAACTCCTCCAACCCTTCTGTTGGCATTCTCTTAGTACTTCGCAATTTCTCACGATAGAACACTGTACTCCCCTTTGGCTCAAATCTTTTGATTAGTTCTTCGCGCAGCCCCTGATAAGTTTCTGACATCCTACACATTCTATCTACCCTTACATGCCGGAAGGCCGCACCAGTCAAACGGGATTTTAAAATTCTAAGCTTAATCTGTGCGGGCAAATCAAACATTTGAATCACATTATCAAATTTATCTAAAAATTCCATTAAGTTCTCCCCTGGAGCCCCGCTGAAACTAATGCCTGGCCCGAGAAAGGTACTAAGGAGTTGCAAGCTCCTTGCATTTTCCTTATCTAAGCTTGCCTGAAGGGCTAAATTCCCAACTCTTTCATTCAAATCAGAGACGGCTTCCTGTACCGTCTGTCCCCCCTCAGGTGCCTTGCTAGTATTAGCCATAATACTGAACTAAACTGTACTCACCGCGATGGTTCGACGAGTTAGGTTACGCCCCCTTTTTGGAATGTCGGGCGCAGCGTAACCTCCTGCTCCAATGCCACCCTGGAGGCGTGTGAGCCGAGCTGCTACTGCGCTCTGGCCGGCTGCTCGCGTAGTTCCCTCAGCTGCCGCACCGCCCCGCTGCTGCTGCTCTGGTCAATGGCCGCCTCGACCCCGCGCTGTTTGAAGACCGGATCTGCCGCGCTGCTTGAAGACCGCGCCCTGGTGTTGCGATACTCGACGATAATGTTCTTCTGCCAGCCTGGGTACCCTCCTTTGCTCCTAGATCTGCCTTAATTATTTTTAGTTCTATTTATCTGCGTCTAACTGTAGCTGACTATTTTCTTCTGGAACCACTGGATTGTTGTGACACGACTTGTGCCTTTGAATGCCTTTTCTTTTTTTTTTTCTGACACCACTTGTAATCGACCGTTTTGTGGGCTTGGTCGATTGGTTGCCGGGATGGCTTGGGCAAATGCAACTCCTTCGACTAAACACTTACTTGGCTGGATCTGTAGACCTCCGGCTGGTTACGCCCATCGACTGCAATACCAGGTCACTGCATTAGCTAGCCAAGTACTAAATAGGCAAAGACTTCAAAGGCTGTTACCCATTTATTGTGCCAACGCCATCGGATAGGTACACTAGTAAGTGGTTCCCCTCAGCAAGTATCCAAGACGCTTAGTTCCAAACTGTAGAGCAGACTTACATATTAACTTTGGCATCAAGGAGCGGACCCGGCTGGCTTCTCGACGTCGATCCCTAATCCGACATAGTGGCTGCGTTAGTATACTTCCAGACTGCTGAGGTCAAGGCACTCCCTCGCCTCGCTTTTATAGCATAAGCCACACCCGTGCACGTGATTCCTGTCTTTGCATCGAAGGTTCTCGAACGTGACTTGAGTCGGTGACCTCCCGAATGTTCTCGAAGGATAACCCACTTTTCCACTTGGTCATGCTTACTTCGTTCGATACCCTCTTGTCATGCGTGTCCCCGATGTGCAATTCTGCTGACACCTCGGTCAGCATTTCAGGTTCGCTCGGCTTCGCTGCTTCGCTGCGCTACCACAGCCGCCGTTTACAATAGTACTTTTAAAGATTATTTCATTATTCATATTTCATTAAAAAACCCTATTATACTTCGTCCATTAACAGAAATTCTTTTTCTGGTGATAGATATGTGAACAGTCGCTTGTCGTGACTTACTTCGATTGGTAGAGGCCATAACTTGTAAATATTATACCTTTCGTTATCCACGAGTGGGATATTCAAAACATAGCTCAGTATACTACCTGAAATGAAAACATCTAGGTCAATTGCTCGCATTAGTTGATATCCTTTGGCTTCAGTTAATTCTATGGGGAATTTCTTATCTGAAATTACATCTTTAATTAAATGCAAATATCTGACCACCTGTTACTGGATTAATTAGATGTGGTTCTAGAATGCCCTTTTGCGCGTTCACTATAGCAGTAATAATCAAATCGTACTCCTTTTCTATTTCATTAAATATTGACATCAGCTGTATCAACTGCTCATTTAATGTTACCCTTATGCCGAGTTGGGTTAACTTTTTATCCGTACCAACTTCAGAGTTATACACGTTGTCGCGCGACTGGTTATATAATTATAATTAACTCAGTTCTACGCTTTTAACAGATTAACATTTATTGTTCCCAATTCTTATTCTTCTAGGAACTACATCGGTCTTAAAGTATCCGAAGAATGCAAAGTTCTTCAGCAGTGAACTCGTAACAAAGCAATCGTTCGGCCTGTACGTCGCTAACCTCTAGCTATCTCTTGATCTCTTATTGCCATGGCAACTTACATTTCCTTGCTATAGGAGTAAATATATCATTTTTTGTTTAATTTCATGGCACAAAACTATGATTTTCTTATGAAATTATTCTGTTCTGTCACATGCCTCCTCAAGTTCACCATGTCTTTGCTTAAAAGACATTGGTAAACTTATAAGAATAACCTTGCATCCAGCGATACTCTTTCCTCTGTTCCTATTAGAATTTTTTACAAAACATTTTACAAAACTCTTCTTAATACTAACAACATAATGAAATGAACTAAAAGAAACATGTATTGTCTTAATGAAAACATATATACATACAGCATATTAGCTTAACATCACACAAATGTAAGTCCTGTCGCGGTATTGTCTTGAAATATCTAATAATGTAAACATACATACATACAGCATTCCAGCCTAACATCAAATTACCATGACATCAAAAATAAAATGTAACTGACTACATCTTTCCAAGTCAAAGCTACACTTTCTGATCTAAGTAGTTTCATTTCTTTTAAACTATTGATCAGGCAATCTTTTTGGACAAAAATAAGAATTATTAATTATTTTCCCATGAATATAACAATTTCTACTGTCCATTTCAACCACATTTGTGTACGTTTGTAAAAATAGACTAGTTACTTGGAAGTAGTTACTCCATAAGGAAAAAAGGTACCTGGACCAAAAAATTATTTTTTATAGCATTAAACTATTGGACATGCTTCATTTTTATTTTATTTCTTCAGTACATTACATTATATTCTCCCCATAAGTAATAACTTCTCTCCACTTTACTTCATCTTGAATATTCATATCTAGGCTATGAGATGTAACAACAGAGTCATTTGGAGGTTCTACCTGGACCTCAGCTATGCCTGTGTTAACCAAATCCCGAACCTTTCGGTATCATTTAAAGGCAATGCCTAGATAGTGGCCTTATTTACAGGAACTGAGTCTTGACTGTGCTGTTGTACCCTCTCTATATGATATTTTACTTTTATAATTCATTACACATTTATTCTATCATAGTAATACCTCGTTTCTTCTCCACTCATTCTATTCATTCTAATGCTCCGGTATACCTTACAAACTATATATTTTTTAAAAGAAAGTCCTAATAGACAATAAACTTTTATGTAATGGTATGCTGTGGTAACAGCCGAAGACTGCACATCTGACCAAGATCGTCAATATTGGTAAATGACAGCTTCCACTTAGTGGTTATAAACCTTTACTATCATTACGGTTGAATTGTGCGCAGCCACAACAATCAGTACTATTTACAAGTGGTTTGTGGTACTGAATAACAACAATATGCTAACTATAACTTAATAATAATAGGAAATTCCAATATGATGGAGTTTATATTTACACACCTGTGCCTTGCACTAGTGTTAAATCTTTTCATTCACCTTAAACTAAGTGATCATTTTCTGAGTTGTAGATTCAATGTCCTGATTGAATTTGTACACAGGATGAGGCAGTAAGCATAGCTTACTCCTCTACAAAAAAGAAAACCTTTTTTTTTCTATATTTCCAGTTCACCTTTTCCCAGTTATTCATACAGTTAAAGGAGGAGTATATCTCAAAACTGTTAATGAAACTAACTGGACGTACTTCACTAGTACCATTAAAAGTTGATACATAAAATCTTTCTGGAGCTGCTAAAATTATTTTTTCTTGTGAAATGGAAATATTATTGTTTTGAATTGAATCAAGCTTATTCTTTATCTCCTGTACTGCAGTGTCTTGGGTATGTGTAATCTGTGTTAATTTGTTCACTTCTGCTCCTATGTCTTGTACTGTATCGGTTATTTCAGTTTGCAAACTGTGAAATTCAGATTTAATTTCTCGTGTTTGTAGTTGCAAAGTCTCCTGACATTCCCTAATTTGTTCATCGTATGTCCTACAGACTTTCTGTAAACCTGAATTCATTTCCTGTTCTAGTTGTGAGTGGACATTATCACACAGGGAAATGTGGGTGGTAATTTTGTCATCAAGGGTGGAAATGTTTTGAGACCATTTAGCTTCTACACCCTTAATACTCTGTGAGAGGGTGTATGATTGTTGATTTATTTTTTCCTCAAAGTAACCTAACTTCTTGTTTATTTCTTGCATGATAACCTGAGATTGGGATAATTTATTACTTAATTGTTTTTCAATGGTGTTTTGTAACTCAAAAATCTTTGCATTTTGACTATCTTTTAATTCCAAAATTTGACTATCTATTTTTGAAGTTTGGTCCTTTATCTGTCCAGTGAAACTGTCTTTTAGGTCCTTCACCTGTGCAATCAATAGGACAAGGAGCTCATCTGTGGAAGGTTTGGTGGTATGTGTGCTGATACAGGGTGTTCGTTCAAGCCTTTCATTTGGCTGAGATTGATTAGAAAACCCCAGAAAATCTTCTCCAGGAGTGGATGTAGAAAATTGAGTCACGTTGAAAGAATCCCTATCCGGACTATTCAGCATAATACTGTTGGTGGGAAGGTTTATATTTGACATTGTGTTAGTAGGAAGATTGGATTCTGTATGTGAGTTAACCTCTTTTACCGGCGATAATTCACCAGTTAATCCTCTCTCCATGTTGAAGAACCAGAGAGACAGGTAGATTAATATTCAGGAACTGAGAAAAGTTGCTGCGAAAAAATAAATAAGTAATTCTCGTAATTACAACAGGAAGATTACAAGAAGAAAGTACGATCTTAGTCAGAGAGTTACCCACTATTTGATAAATAGTACTGTTTGAATAAGGCACGCGAGTGTTCAGTATAATTAAAACCTACCAAACAAGCAAGAAATGAAATGATTTAACAAGTTCTATTCAACTCCAAAGTTCGTAAATATTCCGACTTCAAAATGAAACCATGAAATTAACTACAAAGCTTCACTCTTGGAAGGTATTTTATAGTCATTTACGTCAGGATGCTCCACTGGTAACGCCTCATAAACATATACTTAACTTAAACGAAAGATTCGTGAACAAATCTCGCCGACAGCAGACATATGTTTACTCCAAAGACTGTAGCTTCGTTGTGTCTGTTATCCGCGACCAGATGTTCGTCGTAGATATGCTCCAACAGCCAGAGATGAAAATAATTATATCAGTCGTTCTCATCGTCGTAAATTCCAGCGATTCTTCTCGCGGCGTTGTCGAATCTTTGTCGTAACTGTTAAATGCTTTTCCTTCCGTAGCCAAGTTGCTTTGGTTGACACACTTTTTTCACTGCCGAGTCATCTACACGTCGCCATGTCGCGCACCTGACGTTATATATATAAATATAACTCAGTTCTACGCTTTTAACAGATTAGCATTTATTGTTCCCAATTCTTATTCTTCTAGGAACTACATCGGTCTTAAAGTATCCGAAGAATGCAAAGTTCTTCAGCAGTGAACTCATAACAAAGCAACCGTTCGGCCTGTACGTCGCTAAACTCCTAGCTATCTCTTGATTTCTTATTGCCATGGCAACTTACATTTCCTTGCTATAGGAGTAAATATATCATTTTTTGTTTAATTTCATGGCACAAAACTATGATTTTCTTATGAAATTATTCTGTTCTGTCACAACGTGCTCATTTAGTTTCAATATCCCCGCGGTAATTACCCGTTCGTTTCTTTCTATTGAGTTGACTGTGTGATTAAAACTAGTTAATGTAGTCCTTACGATAGTGACTTGCTCGTTCAAAAGCTTTAGCAATTGTTTTTGTTCTTGTTCTAATACATTAATTTTGGATTTAAAATATGATGCGTCATCTTCGTCTAACGTCCCGAATAAGACTTTACTGATTTCACCCACAAAATTAAAGATTCCCCTTTTTCTTCTACTCTGTTCGTGTCTGGCTAATTGTCCAATTAGGCTTTGCGAAGCTTCTATTTTACTCACATGCCTGTTTCATACTAGCACACCCTGCTATACTTGTGTTCACTTGTTTAAGTATCTGCTGACAATAGTCTACAGCTTTTAATGTTGCATCCTGAGTTGCCTCATATTTATGCTTTAAGTCTTCCAGGTTAAAATAGCTTACTATTCTCCAGGTTGTCGTGTACAAACTTACAGTTCCTTTGTGGTCGTAGTATAATCCCGGTGATGACTCAAATTTTGTTAACTGCAGATCCTGCTGTATTGTTGACGTTGCACCCATTATTATCATCATTGCCACAATTACTCTCCGATGTCCCGCCATAGTTCCTGTAATTTTAAAAGAATTCTTTTAGTCGGTTGGCGTGTACCTTCGTAAACTTATTTCTTTTTAATTGAATTATTACATTTGGCCCTTTAGTTTCAATTACTGTGTGCGGCCCTCTCCACTGACTGTCCAATTTCTTTGAGCGACCCCTACGTACACTTTCATCAAACAACAACACTCTATCCCCTGGTTTAAATATTACTGGGTTTTGTGTTTTGTCGTAGTTCTCTTTACTCTTTTCTTTTGCTTGCGCCGTTGCTTCTTGCGCGCACTGGTGCATGATTCTTAATCTTTCTCTTAATTCTGTTACATAATCATCATAATTATAAATTACATCGGCCGGTTTCTTCTGTAGTGCTCCCGGTATATTACATATTCTTCCGAAAAACAACTCATGTGGCGTATATCCTGTGGTACCATGTGGCGTTGTATTAAATACAAATACTGCATATGGGATCCAGGTATCCCAATCTGTTTGACCTCTGTTTACGTAATGTCGTAACATTTCCGTTAGAGTACGATACGTTCTCTCTAATGCGCCATTCGCCTGCGGATGGTAGCTTGTGGTATGAATTTTCTCAATTCGCAATAACCTACACGTTCGCTTTATGACGTCACTCATAAAGTTACTTCCCATGTCACTCAACAAAATGGTCGGTATTCCAAACCGTAAGATTATTCTTTCTACCAGCACCCTGGCGACTGTATCGGCGTCCTGTTGCTCTATTGGTTCTGCTACCAAAAACTTTGTTAGAGCATCTTGAAAGGTAAAGTATATCTCTATTTCCTTTTTCTGATCGCTGTAACGGGCCTACAATATCGATGTCACATCTTTCGAATACATGCTCTGGGGTTTTTGTAATCTCCATCGGCATTTTTGTTTTATTTTGAGTGATTTTATTCTTCTGGCAACTTTCACAATGTCGAATATATTGCTCAATGTCTTTCATGCCTTCCCATCGGCAATACTTCTTAATTCGCTCATAGGTCCTACCTATTCCTTGGTGCATGCCCATCGGCGATTCGTGGTATTGCTTGAGTATCATCATCTTCTCCTCTTGAGTAAGATTATCGCTTGGTACCACCTCATTATTGTCTTCTTGTTCGCTTCCTTCCGCTACTTCGGCTCCTGCCGTGGTTTTCCTATTTTCGCGTTCATCTTCATTATTATCACTTATTTCGTCATCGGTCTTTCTAACGTTCCGGATTCTTGAAAGCGCATCTGCTACCTGGTTTCTTTTGCCGCTCTTATACACGATCTCATAGTCATATTCCTCTAATTTCAACCGGAACATCATTAGTCTGGATGACGGGTCCGAAATGCTATTTACCCACGTCAATGGTTTATGATCTGTGCACACTGTGAATTTCCTTCCAAATAGGTACGATCTGCATTGCTTCACTGCCCAGCAAATAGCTAGCATTTCCCTCTCTATGGTACTATAGTTTCTTTCAGCTTTATTCAACGTCCTTGATATGTAAGCTACCGGTAAATCCTTGCCATCTTGGCTTGCATCCGTAGTAACTATAAAATTTTTGGCGAAGTCTGGATATTGTAAAATTGCAGGGCTCAACAGTTTTTCTTTCAACTGTTGGAAAGCCTCTTCCTGCTTTGGTCCCCATATAAATGTGACTCCCTTCTTCAAAAATTCATACAGAGGCTTAGCAATTTTACTGTAGTTACTTATAAATCTCCTATAATATCCGCTCAGGCCTAAGAATGCCTTTAACTGAGTTGTATTACATGGTTGTGGATATTGTTTTACGGCTTCTACCTTTTTCGGATCGGGCTTTAATCCTTCCTCCGTGAGTACAAGCCCCAGAAATGTGACTTCTTTATGTAGGAATTCGCATTTATCTACTTGTAATTGGAGGTTATATTTTCGCAACCTTTCGAAAACATCCTCCAACCTCGCATTATGCTCCTCTAATGATGACCCAAACACGATGACGTCATCTAAGTAGATAAACACTTTCTCACCCTGTAATCCTACCAGTACAGAGTTCATTAATTTCTGGAAGGTTTTTAGCGCCGTTTTTAGTCCCATAGGCATTCTTTTAAACTCGTAGTGTCCGTAGGGCGTACTAAAGGCGGTTTTTTCTTGGTCCTTCTCATCCAGTAACACTTGATAATAGCCCTTGGCTAAATCAAGCGTGGAGAAGTATTTCGCCTTACCTAGACCATCTAGGATTTCATCTATATTTAATCGTCTGTAGTCTATTACAACACGCCACTTTTGTTTTCCACTAGCATCCATTTTCTTGGGAATTATTAATACTGGCGAGTTCCACGCGCTATCGCTGGGTACTACAATATCATCTTGCAATAACTTATCTATCTCTCCTTGCAAAATTTCTTTTTGTGCTTCGGGTATCCTGTACGGTCTCAACCGAACTATTTTTCCTTCTGCTTCGGGAAGAAGCTTAATTTCATGCCTGATGGCCTCTGTGTAACCTAATGTGTCTCCCTGCAAATGGAATACATCATTATATGCTGCGCATATTCCTAATAACACCTCTCGTTCTTCCTTGTTCAAATGATCAACTCGAAGATTTTCTTTTAGTTTGCTCAGCCTTGATTTGTTCTCCGACCGTTCTCTTTTAACTTGCCTTACTTGAACTTCTTTGACTTCCGGCACTTCTTCAGCTACTAGTAAGGGGTTCTTTACTTTGACTTCCTTTTCCGTACTATTTAACATACTTGTGATACACGTTCCGTTTCTCACGGATACTAGTTCTTCTGGCACATATAAACCTGATTGCAATTCTTGTTTCGGGATGATCGCTTCTGATACGTCCCCCAGTGTAATTCGCACTTTAACAATCTTTTCTTCGCGTGGACCTATTATTACTTCATAATTTTGAGCTCTCCCAGCTCCTACATTTTGTTTACTACCGCGCCTATTTTTCGCCACTTCAGTAGCCCTTATTTTTATGGTCTTAGCCACCTCCGCATAAGTGCGCTTTACCGAACCTGCTCCAACAGCATTCGGTCTATTACTTTTTAACAATGCAGTTTCTACTGCTATCGACTCGGCTTCTACTGCATTTGACCTAACACCTCGCCTTTTCGCGGGGTTTACTGTTTTCGAGGCAGCACCCACTGCCCTTGGAAACATACCGCCACGTCGGACAGTTCCTTTAGTGGACGGACAAACACTGCTTCGCGTCGCAATCCCTACGACATTTTTCTTCTCGTCGCGCCTCACAATTCCGTTAGTGAGCGGACAATCTCGCTTTTTCACGAGGCCATAGGCCCTGCCTATTGCCTTCGGAAAATTTCTGTCCCGATCCACAAGTCCGTTAGTGGATGGACAACTACAATGTCGTGTCGCGATCCTTACGACACCTACATTATGTCCGTCGGTGTTCCCTTCCGACTTACCTATATTTTCACAACACATCTCGCGTTGTTCCTCCCGCGCGGTTTCTAACTTAATTCGCCTCCCGCGAATCTTAATGGTCCTCGCTCCGTAATTTATTATGGCTTTGTTCTTCGTCAGGAAATCTCTTCCTAATAAACCTTCAAATGGCAAGTTTATATCTTTGCCTATCAGATAGAATTTTTGCCTTAGAATTAAGCCCTTGGTGGCTTGTAGCTCAACTACTACGGAAGCTTCAGTTCTTACTATGTTACTGCTAATTCCTCTTATTCTAATATTGTCATTAGTATCGCATTTCCCCTTTTTGCTTATGTTATCTGCTCTCATTAAGCTTATTTGGGCCCCACTGTCTACAAGAAATCTTACCGGATCATTCTTTGCATCTTTACATCGCATAGTCACATAGTCATTTTTATCAGTGCAGTCAATTTTAAACACCTTACTAGACCAGGCACAATGTGACTGCCTCATTACGCCTCTTAATAGTTTACCGGGTTCTTATCTTTTTGCTTCGCCATCCACATATTTTCACGGCACTCCCAGGCACAGTGCCCTCGCTTATTGCATTTGAAACATATTACCTCGTTAATTTTTGTAACCGGCACCTTCACCCTGGTAAGTTCTTTTTGCGCGGCGCCCCCGGTATTTCTTTTAAAACCTTGCTGCGCTGTGGCTAACCTAATGGCACTTTCCCTTTCTAATTTCTTTACTCTGGAGAGTAGGGTGTTAAGCGGTGGTTTATTTGCTTCACCTTCTTTTTCGACTACCCGTATTCGCCTCGGTGTCTGACAATTTCTCGCCGTATGACCGGATTTCCCACAATTGAAACAGTTTGGTAGGGACCCTTTTTCTACCTTTGGTGGCCTGAAGGGCTGTCGTGATACCGGTTTCTCTCTTGCCGATGCTATCGCACTTTCTTCTGTGTCTGCTAACTCGACGGCTTCTGACAGGGTTATCGTCTCTCCTCTGGCTTGCACGATAGTTTATATTCTATCGTCATACAACCCTTGTATGAACACGGCCCTCCCTAGTTTTAACACGAGAGCAATACTTCCCTCGAGTTCAGTTTCTGCCATCACGCCCTTGATTGCCTCCCTGAATTGGTGCTGTAAAGTATCTATGCGCGAACCCCATTGCGCAATGCTTTCCCATGATTCTTGCCTACTGGCAAACATTTTACAGGCATAGAAATCTAAGGTTCTTTTACAACCATAGTTCTCTACTAAAATTGCACGAACAGCCGGCCAAGTGGTCGTCAAATCTCTTACGAGCAATTTACTCCTTGCCGTTTTCACAGTACGAGCCTTAATAAATCTTAATAGTATTTCATGTTGGTCTGGCTCTATTAGCTCGAATGCGCTGTCGCAATTGTCCAAAAATTCATTTAATTGTGACTTATCACCGTCAAAGGAATTTGGAATTAATTTAATCACTTCATTTAAACTGATATACTGCCTAGGCGATGACTGCGCACCCTGGCTACCTGACACAGCTTCGTTAGGCATGCTTGCACTTGCTGCGGTCTCACCTGTGGAAATTAACTGTGGCGTTGACTTCTATGTGATGCTGTGTACGTTGCCGGCCTGGCTGCTGTCTGTGGGCTGTGTCGTGCATCGCTCGCTTGGCTGCTCGCTGCTGGCTGCGACCGCCTATTGATCCCTTGGCTCGCCCCGTCGACCTCGGCTGCATCGCACTGACTTCGGCTGCTTCGCGGCTACTGTTGTCGAGCCTCGTAGACCTGCCTCGCCTCCTCCATGGATGCTGCTGGCAGGATTTTCCGCTTGTCGAGTGGCCCCCTCTCGTACTCGACCAATGGATCCTCTTCTTTCTTCTTTTCGCCTACCTACTGCGCCACCCCCTCCTTTTGTCGGTCTTATTCTCCAAGCCGTCAGTCTGACCTGACTTCGGGCTGAGTGCTACCAGAAAATTCTAAACTCCTATTCCTCAAGTCTGTGGCAACGTAGGCTACCACTGTTGCTGTGCTGACCTGTGGCCACCCCTGGCTAAATGTGGTCACGCAGACTAATAGTGGCTTACTCCTGGGCAAGGTGTTGTCCAAACCTTGCCAAGAAACCTTGCCAAAACCCCACACTATTGACACCAAATTAAAAGAACCTATGTTGTGTCCTGGTTGGCTTACACTTCCACGAGTGGTTTGGAAGGCGGGAGCATAACTTAGACTATCTTAAAATTAGAAGTCTAAGAAATAAGTGAGGTTCGTTTTCCAGACAAGGGAACTCGGAAGGCATTTACTGATAGAAATAAAAAGTCATACAAGTTGAAATTACAAGAATATGACTTGTAACTCAAAAGTCCCAAGGAGAGGGGCGGGGCACTGATAAACTAATATTCCCATACCTATCCCGATGTCACTCGTGCCCTAAGTCGCTCTAGCCGTTGAAGAATCCTTCGCATAGCTATCACTACCATCCTATAAGTAATAACATTCCCATGAGGGTTAATCAGCGGGAAATTCCAATCTCCTATGTCCATGAAGCTAAGTGAGTGTCCTCCCACCGTTGTGTATACCTAAGTCCAAATATCCAACTGAGACTG
>JARYHS010008075.1:110372412-110503948 GCA_031002005.1 Vandiemenella viatica | reverse complement strand
TGACAAGAGGGTATCGAACGAAGTAAGCATGACCAAGTGGAAAAGTGGGTTTCCTTCTAGAACATTCGGGAGGTCACCGACTCAAGTCATGTTCGAGAACCTAAGATGCAAAGACAGGAATCACGTGCACGGGTGTGGCTTATGCTATAAAAGTGAGGCAAGAGAGTGCCTTGACCTCAGCAGTCTGGGAAGATACCAACGCAGTCACTATGTCAGATTAGAGATCGACGTCGGGAAGCCAGCCGGGTCCACTCCTTGATGCCAAAGTTAATATGTAAGACTGCTCTACAGTTTGTTGGAACTAAGCGTCTTGGATACTTTGCTGAGGGGAACCATTTAATACGTGTAACTACCCGATGGCACTGGCACAATAAATGGGTAACAGCATTTGAAGACTTTGCCTATTTAGTACTTGGCTAGCCTATGCAGTGACCCGGTATTGCAGCCGATGGACGTAACCAGCTGGAGGACTACAGATCCAGCCAAGTAAGTGATTGGTAGAAGGAGTTGCCTTTGCCCAAGCCATCTTGGCAACCAATCGACCAAGCCCATAAAATGGTCAGTTACAAGTGGAGTCAGAAAAAAAAAAAGGCATTCAAAGGCACAAGTAAGGCACAAGTCGTGCCACAACAATCCAGTGGTTCCAGAAGAAAATAGTCAGCTACTGTTAGACGCAGATAAATAGAACTAAAAATAATTAAGGCAGATTCTAGGAGCAAAGGATGGTACCCAGGCTGGCAGAAGAACATTATCATCGAGTATCGCAACACCAGAGGGCGCGGGCTTCAAGCAGCGCGGCAGATCCGGTCTTCAAACAGCGCGGGGTTCGAGGCGGCCATTGACCAGAGCAGCAGCAGCGGGGTGGTGCGGCAGCTGAGGGAACTACGACCAGCCAGCCAGCAGTAGCAGCTCGGCTCACACGCCTCCAGGGTGGCATTGGAGCAGGAGGTACGCTGCGCCCGACATTCCAAAAAGGGGGCGTAACCTAACTCGTCGAACCATCGCGGTGAGTACAGTTTAGTTCAGTATTATGGCTAATACTAGCAAGGCACCTGAGGGGGGACAGATGGTACAGGAAGCCGTCTCTGATTTGAATGAAAGAGTTGGCAATTTAGCCCTTCAGGCAAGCTTAGATAAGGAAAATGCAAGGAGCTTGCAACTCCTTAGTACCTTTCTCGGGCCAGGCATTAGTTTCAGCGGGGCTCCAGGGGAGAACTTAATGGAATTTTTAGATAAATTGATAATGTGATTCAAATGTTTGATTTGCCCGCACAGATTAAGCTTAGAATTTTAAAATCCCGTTTGACTGGTGCGGCCCTTCCGGCATGTAAGGGTAGATAGAATGTGTAGGATGTCAGAAACTTATCAGGGGCTGCGCGAAGAACTAATCAAAAGATTTGAGCCAAAGGGGAGTACAGTGTTCTATCGTGAGAAATTGCGAAGTACTAAGAGAATGCCAACAGAAGGGTTGGAGGAGTTTGCAGATCGTTTGAAGGCTATAAATGCCCATACATTTGAGCTGACAGGGGATGAACAACAGGACGAAATCGTGCTCTTCGAAGCGGAACAACGCTTAATGGAGGCTTTTTTAGCTGGAGTTAGCACAGAACTTTACGAAGCGATTTCTCTTCACCGGCCGAAAGTTTTTTCCCAAGCACTAGAGTTTGCTGTTTTGTTTGAGCAAGTAAAAAATAGGTCATCAACAGAAGGCAAGTTTAAGCCCGCGAAGCAAGTATTTTATGCACAGAGAGTGATAAGGTGCTGGTCTTGTGGGGTGGAAGGTCATCGACAAAGAGACTGCTTTCGGAATTGTGGGAATAAGGGAGGAAATCATAATAAACCGCAACAAAACAGATTTATGAAACCTAGAAATAATAATAACACTCAGTGTTCACAGTGTCATCACAGGAATCAGGGCAGGTTTAACAATAATTACAGAAATCCCCAGGGGGGTAGTTTCAATACAAATAAAAACAACCCCAGAGTTTGGCAGAAAAAAACGGTAGCAGGGGTGGCCATCGTGCAGAGGATGTGAGAGATAAGGCTGATAGTCAAACAAATAAGGAATCAGGTAAGTCGGTAAACTGTTAAAGGGTAGCCGTGGGCCCAACGAGTTGCCCTTCATTAGCGTACCTGTTGCCAATAGCCAGACAGTCAAGGGCTCAACAACATTGACCTCACGGTGTCAGCAGTGTGTGAAGGTAAGGCTTGTAAATTTTTGATTGACTCAGGAGCTAATTGTAACCTTCTGAGCGCAGAGATATGTGGTTCAGACGGCCTCAAACCTCCCAATTTTAAAATCACGGGTATAGATGCTTCTCAGGAAATCCCAGTGTTAGGCATCAAAGAGGTAAAATTTAGTATAAAGGGAGAGGATTTTTTTACGACAGTATATGTGGTTCCTACTATGGGTCCAAAATTTAAGGGGATCTTGGGAGTAACATTTCTGCAACAACATAAGGCGGTATTGGATTTCCGAATTGTTCTATTAGTCTAAGGAATCGCCTAGGCGAAGGCCTTCTGATAGAGCTTCAAGGCTCCAGAACGTATCCAATGAAAGAGCCTGATATCACTCTTTCTGCAATACGGATACATCAGCCAACCCTGAAGTCTGATGCTGCATATGATGTGCCTGGATCCACAGGTAAAGTATTAATGATCCCATTACCTAAAGAATTGGAGGCCGAAGCAGGGGCAATTGTGCTCATAGACCCGTTACCGGTGAACGAGTTCCTAGACCAGAGGAAAATCTACGTAAAAAGGTGCGTAACTAATATTTGTGTAAATGAGGAGAGGAGATGTGTTCCAGTTATAGTAGAGAATTTTAGCGAGTGCAAAGCAGAAATTCCGCGGTGTCAGATAATAGCAAATGTGTCTGTAGTAAGTGTAGATGATTTTTTGCAACCTGTACCTCATCCAGATGAGGGTGGTGACATTGGGGCACAACAGGTAAGATATGGTTCGGCCGAACCAACGATTAATTTTGAGGAAAAGTTAGGACATTTGTCAGGAGCTCAACAGGAAAGTTTAAAAGCATTATTGGAAGAGTATTTAATTTTGTTTTCACCAAAGCAAGCCTTACCAGCCACTAGTCTCGTTGAACATAGGATTTTGACGGGGGACGCCCCCCCCCCCCATACGTCGCCGACCTTATCGCGTTCCGATCAATCAAAGACAGATTTTAGATGAACTAATTGATCAGCAATTACAAGAGGGAGTAATTAGACCATCAAATTCACCATGGAGTAGTCCCGTCGTTTTAATAAGAAAAAAAGCACCAGAGGGCGAAATCAAGTACCGATTTTGTGTTGATTATCGGCATCTAAATAAGGTGACGGTACCGGACGTTTACCCCCTCCCATCGATCGTGGAAACAGTAGATTACCTAGCAAATTGTCAATATTTTTCCACCTTAGATCTAAAGTCAGGGTATCATCAGGTTAAGGTAGCAGAACAGGACAGGGAAAAAACCGCATTTTGCGTCCCAAATGGTTTATATGAATATTGTAGAATCCCATTTGGTCTAAGGAATGCTCCAGCTTCCTTCCAACGCCTACTTGACACAATTTTACGTAATATAAAGCCGAAATTCAGCCAGGTGTACATCGATGATGTCCTCATATTTTCCAAAAATTTTGAAGAACATCTATCACACCTTCGAGAAGTGTTTGAACGGCTCAGGAAAGCCAACTTGACACTTTCCTATAAGAAATGCCACTTTGCATTGCCTCAAGTCGAATATCTTGGACATTTAATTTCGAAAGAAGGGATAAAACCTCACCCTAGATTAGTTTCCGCAGTGAGAGATTTCCCTCCCCCTGCGAATGTTAAAGAATTACAGTCATTTTTGGGCTTGTCTAACTATTATAGAAAATTCATTAAGGGGTATGCCGACATTGCTAAACCACTAACGAGATTGTTGATAAAAGGAGCTAAGTTCGAATGGTCGGAGGAATGTCAAAAGGCTATGGACACGTTAAAAGAAATTTTGACTACACAACCTTTGCTAGCTATACCAGATCAGTCCAGGCCGTTTCGCTTAACCACGGACGCGTCGGATTTTGCAGCTGGAGCTGTCCTATCGCAGGTCTTTGAGGATGGAGAGAAGCCGATTTCTTTCGCTTCACGCCAATTCAGTCCCGCAGAAAGACGTTATTCAGTCACAGAGAGGGAAATGGCTAGTCTTGTGTGGGGAATTAAATACTACCGTACATATCTATGGGGTAGAGAGTTCACAGCTATTACGGACCATAATTCTCTTCGTTGGTTGTTAAACCTTAAAGATCCGTCAAGTAGATTGATGCGATGGGCGCTGTTACTTTCCGAGTATGATTTCACGGTCGAAGTCAGACCTGGTCGGGAAATCGGGAATGCGGATAGCCTGAGCAGGAAAATAAGGACGATAGAAGCACAACAACCACTGACATTAGCACAGCTACCATTGCACCAATCCAAAGATGAGCAATGTACACGTTGGCGGCAACACCCGCGATTTGTGCTGCGTGACGAGGTGCTGTATCGACAAACCAGGCAAGGAGAGAGAGCGGTAATACCAGCATCCTTACGCGAGCTAGTGATGAAATTACATCATGATTCGTTCTATGGTTGCCATTCAGGATACAAAAATACGAACCGCTTAGTAGCTAAATCGTACTGGTGGCCGTCGCGCCAAAAGGACGTGAGAGAGTACGTGAGAAGCTGTCTCATCTGTAATAAACACGCGGGCGAGACTAAAAATCGGGAGAAATTACAACCTTTGCCGGAGACCACAGCACCATTTCAAAGAATTCATTTAGATGTGGTTGGCCCGTTCCCCAGGACCGATCGAGGTCACGTGTTCATTCTGACCATCATAGACGCTTTTTCACGATACCTAGTAATGGTACCTCTCGCTAATCAAAGTGCGGAGGAAGTTGCTAGGGCTTTCGTAGTGAATTGGGTGCTAGTTCATGGAAAATCGGATTTTATCCTGACGGACAAGGGTTCCAATTTTCTATCTGAGCTGTTTACACAAGTATGCAGATTATTGGGGATAGAGAAATTAAAGACAACGGCATTACATCCGGCCGGGAACGGAAGGGCGGAACGATTGTCACAGGACGATCATGAAAGCCCTAAGTTGTTATATGAATAGGTCACAAAAAAATTGGGACTTAATTTTGCCTTTTATAGTGAGCGCTTATAACACCAGAGTTCATACCTCCAAACAGAACACCATATGAAATACTATATGGACGAGAGATGAACTCACCATTTTCAATTTTCCCAGTACCCAAAGAGATTACAAATCCGGAAGTAAGGAGTCTAGCTCATAAATTACGCAGTATATGGAGTAGTGTGCGAAAGGCAAATTCGAAAGCTTTCAACAAGCAGGCAAAAGCTTATGACAAAAAAGCGAAACCACAGGTTATTCCGGTTGGTTCTTTTGTGTTATTGAATAGACCTTATAGGAAGCCAGGATCATGCTCCAAATTTAATTTCTCGTGGAGTGGACCATTCGAAGTACTGTCCATTTTGTCACCTGTCACCTTGAAAATCAGGTTACCCGACAGGGATCTTGTAGTACACAAAAATCGCGTCAAGCCCTATGTTTGGCGGAAAAGCAATCAGAGGCATGGGAATGAAATTGCTAACGCAATCCCGGGGTCGTCAAGTCAAGACACGAACGCAGGACTCCCACCAGACGCCCCCCCTCCCCAACGAAAGGAAACACAGTACAATTTGCGAAGCCGGCAAACAGAGGAACGAAAGGGAAGCTTGTCACAGCAACAAAAGGGGAACGATCGGAAGAAACCAGGTAAGAAACCAGAATGCGAAAAAAATAAAACACATCAGTATAGCCTAAGAAACAGGAACTGAGCGGGAAAAAATAAACAAGTAGTGTTTATAATAAGCCTTGGCAGCCACCGCTTGAGACAAATGCTGGCGGACGAGATTATATGTAAGTAAAAATTTATGTTAAAATAAAGGGAAAAACTAGTTTCGATTGTTGTTATAAATGTAGAAATGGACATTCACAATGTAAAATGTGCCAATGATAACTGAGCTAAACTCTACTCTAAGCAATTGAAAAAAAAAAAAAAGTCTTGTGTAACGCCAATAGCAAAAGTACATTCGCTTTCGCGGAAATTATGTTCCACAGGCTACTCGGCAGGTGTCAAAGTCCAGCTTACGAGAAGGCGATTCAGCGGTTGACGCGGCAAGGACACGAGAGCGTCGTAGTCATCAAAAGCTGAGTGGAACGCCGCAGTGGGTCAACCTCACGGACAGAAACTTAAGTATCAAAACATTAGTTGTAGTGCATCATAAGATAGAGACTTTACGTCAGTGTGCCAGTGATTAAACATAACATTTAGTAGGGACTCTAGGGAGTTAAAAGACCAAGTCAGTAGTGTGAAACAGTACAACTAAGTGGTCATGGGGTATTACATAAGAATGTATTACGCTAGTTTTATATTGTTAATGGTAAGCATATTGCAGGGAATAGAGATAGGCCAATGCTATAAGATAACACCTCTTACAAATGGAGTAATTTTTGTTAAGCAAGACGACGTGATAAATTCTCCATTCCAGTGGACCATTGTGGCACAAATTAGCTTTTTTGAGTTACGAAATCACAGTTTGGAAATAAGCAAAATATTCAAGTTATTAGATGCTTCTTTTCAAAATTTACCCTCTTTTGATGACGAAATAACGCATGCCTTAGTTGCTAACCTGAGAGTTTTGTACACATCATTGGAGGATGAATACCATAATTTAGTGGAACTTTTACCTACAGGAAACAGTAGATCAAAGCGTAGTTGGTTAAGTGCAGGCGGGTTCATATTAAAGAAAGTATTCGGGACACTCACAGAACACGATTACGAAGAATTAAACTCGCGCTTGACAGATCTAAACCAAATCACGCAAAATTTAGAGATTAGTGCCTCTAGACAGGTACTACTTACAAAAAATCTTCAAAACGCAATAACAAATAATACCTTTTTGATCGCAAAATTGGCCAATACATTCAGGGATAAGGTTTCAGAGCTGCAAACCACCCTAAACCAAAATTTGAGAGAATTAGAAAAAATATTTGTGAAACAACTTTATAGCACTCAACTACTGCAACAACTAGTATTAATAATCACGAACACAAGATTAGAATTAACCAGGCTAAGAATTGCATTAGTTCAGGCCACAAATGGTAAACTAAGTGACGTACTTCTTACTCCTAAAGTATTTTTACATTATCTACAGATGATTCAACGACACCTAGGCGCAGGAAGTTACATGCTATTTCCGTGTACCCTAGATAACGTGTATCACTATTATCAAATAACGACAGTAAATGTAGCTTTGATGGACGGTCACTTAAGAATCATAATTGATCTACCTATTGGTACTACTAATTCAGTTCTAAATAGATACTCTATACATTCATTTCCAGTGTTATGGGAACATACAGGTCATTATGTGCAATGGCAAACGAAAGAGATATTGGTGTTCACACAAACTCAAAAGGCGTATGCTACACTAAATTATCAGGATTTAGACAAGTGTCAAAATTCAGGCATAACGATTTGTCCACGACTCACTTTAAATGATAGAAACCTTTTAAGCTGTGAAACTTCTATGTTTTTTTTCAAACAATTTTACCAATGTATGCCAACGAGAAATTAAAAAATTGGATCATCCATATTTAATGCCCATAAAGCAGAATTGGCTATTCACTATGCCATATCCTCAGGAGGTAGTTGTTACATGTTGGGAAAAAAACTTAAATCACACAGTCAAGCGTATAAGATTATCAGGATCTGGAATTATCGAACGAGCAACACATTGTCAATTTTTAGGACAGAATTTTGTCATACCAGTAATTCATAAAACCATTATTCCTAATAATTTGTCTTTTCCAAATTATGTACTGCCAGTTTTCAATCAAGACATATATCACAGTCCTAAATTGCTAGAATTAAACAAGACTAATCCTACGATTGTAAACGCTGAAATTACCAAACATTTGCAACAAGCCAACGACGCAGTTAAATATAATCATCTAATTGCAACAGTAGAAACACAGATACAAGCACAGTCTAGACACAAAACGATGGTAACATCTATCAGTCTCACTTCTATTATATCTATCTCAGTTATAATTATTTTAATACTACTAGTGTACAAATACCATGCAAAAAAGATAACCAGCCTTAGTGATAAGGTACAAGTACCTTCAGCTTCACAGATTTTCATGACAGTGCCGACTACGAGTAAACAGAATGATAAGGACAATACAATTAGTATCACTAAGTGTTAGTACATCAATTGGTAAATATTGTGTAAAAGTATAAACATGTGAACTAATGTTCTCTTGTATTATCACAGGGTTGGACAACGAACGAACAAGACAATTTGAATATTAACATTGTTGTAAAAATGTTTGTAACCCAAAGCAAAAATCCAAGATGCAATCTAGATCATTGTAATATAGCAAATCCTTATAGGCTTTGAGGACAAAGCTGGTTTTCTCGAAGGGGGAAAATAGTGTAATAGGGGTTTTTAATGAAATATGAATAATGAAATAATCTTTAAAAGTACTATTGTAAACGGCGGCTGTGGTAGCACAGCGAAGCCGAGCGAACCTGAAATGCTGACCGAGGTGTCAGCAGAATTGCACATCGGGGACACGCATGACAAGAGGGTATCGAACGGAGTAAGCATGACCAAGTGGAAAAGTGGGTTATCCTTCTAGAACATTCGGGAGGTCACCGACTCAAGTCACGTTCGAGAACCTTCGATGCAAAGACAGGAATCACGTGCACGGGTGTGGCTTATGCTATAAAAGCGAGGCGAGGGAGTGCCTTGACCTCAGCAGTCTGGAAGTATACTAACGCAGCCACTATGTCGGATTAGGGATCGACGTCGAGAAGCCAGCCGGGTCCGCTCCTTGATGCCAAAGTTAATATGTAAGTCTGCTCTACAGTTTGGAACTAAGCGTCTTGGATACTTGCTGAGGGGAACCACTTACTAGTGTACCTATCCGATGGCGTTGGCACAATAAATGGGTAACAGCCTTTGAAGTCTTTGCCTATTTAGTACTTGGCTAGCTAATGCAGTGACCTGGTATTGCAGTCGATGGGCGTAACCAGCCGGAGGTCTACAGATCCAGCCAAGTAAGTGTTTAGTAGAAGGAGTTGCATTTGCCCAAGCCATCCCGGCAACCAATCGACCAAGCCCACAAAACGGTCGATTACAGAAGCCAAAAGGAAATATGTAAAATTAGACAAAGAGCAATTATTATGTAAAAAATTAGAAACCACCCATAATGTTTGTAAACAAACTTTTGTTCTGTTGTCTACTTACGATCATGAAGTATGTGAAGCTAGAATGCTTCAACCCATAGTAAAACTACCGGATGATTGCATTCAAAAATACACTACATTAAATGCGAGCGTTTGGACGCAGATTAGAGGGAACGAATGGCTTTTTGTAGCACCAAACAATGAAGGGCTCACAGTAGTGTGCAATAATAGTAAGCCAGTAGACGTAATTATTAAAGGAACAGGAAAGCTCAAATTTCTAAACAAGTGTAAAGGTTATGGAGCCCAAGTAGTAATACAGTCTGAACATATCATTAGATCAAAGGTACCGATTAATGATATCGTTCCAAATCTAAGCCTAGACATAGATTGTTGCATGGTGAATAAGGAAAAGAAAAACATTTCAGAAATACCATTATATTTACCAATTGAACCAGTGGTTCGCTAATTAGATGATTTAACAGCCGCAGGTCATAAATTAAATGAGTTAGAAGATGAAATCATGTATCAACAAAGGACATGGTTTGATTCATTTTCACTAGATACTATACCAGTTTGGGGCTATGCTGGAACCGGAGTCGTAGTACTAATATTTATTTTCTGTATATGTAGATACTGTAAATGCTGCCGAGATTGTTTTAGATTCTTTTGCAAAGCTATAGGTGATGACTGCTGCACTAGAATTTGTGTGAAAAACAAAATTGTGAATCAGTACCCTGACACAGGAGTTGTTAGGTATCATCCGGCTGAGATGAACAGTGACGAAAGTGAACAACTTACTTTTGGTCCGGTGAGGAGTCGGTATGTGACTAATAGCAGTGACGCAGTGCTTGGTGAGCGTGTGCGCCGACCAGAAAGATATGTAACCTATGAACCTAGGAACACACTAACATATTGGTCTAAGACAGACAAACGTTAACATGAAAATAATAAGAATGTATTGTATTCTCTACTTGGTAAAAGGTAATGAAAAATACTATCTCACGTAAAAGTGTTAAAATGGTGTATTTTCTATGTTGCAGGAAGTAACAGACGAACCGGCATAAACGAAAGAACGTTAATATGTTGTTTTTTTTTTTTTTTTACAGGTGGTCTAAAGAAGACAAAATATAAAAATATTATGTAATGTATATAAAACTTGAAGGTATAAATAAAGTAAGTAACTCACACGACCACATAGAAAATTTTGCACTCTCAAATAGAGATTGCAAAATTTTCCCCAAAAGGGGGAGGTGTCGCGAAAGGCATTCGAAAGGGTTCGCGAAATATAATTATTTAAAAGTAATTAGACTTATTTGAATTGTGAATGTTAATATTAGGAGCCAGCCAGCAAACGCGGAGACGGGAGGTCATTAAGCAAACGCGTTAGGAAACTATTAAGACATCCACTGCACGTCAACAACAGAGGGAAAGTCTGGAGTCACCTTAAGAGCCTCAAGGAAGGTGACAACATTAAGACACACACTTTCAAAGCCGGACCTAGGCATGGAAGAAACCGGGAGGCAGGGAAAGGTCACTGAAAGAGAGTTTCCAACCTTACAAAATCTCACGTGGAGGCCCATGTGATACGGACGTGTCTGACCACAGATTAACTTCTGGAAAGGACGAAAGGACGGAGATAGTCGTCATTAATAAGTATAAATAGTGGTGGCTGAGCTAACAAACGATAGAGTAGGGACGACCGCCAGAGAGTGGGGTCGTAGCTGACTAGTGCCGGGGGCCTAGCAGCACTGCATAGTAGAGTAGCGGAGTCAGAGAGCTAGGACTTCGATTCTCCACTCCAGTCTCAGTTGGATATTTGGACTTAGGTAGGACACAACAATGGCTCATCATGATAGGCACCTGGTAATAGCAGTCTACTAGGTGGAGCAGATAACAGTATGGCAGTAATGTGAAGAGCAGGGAGAAGTGGATATTACTTTGAACCACCAATTGATGTAAAACATTATAGCTTGACAGCAGACAGGGTCGGCAAATAGTATGTTTCTGGTGGGTAACAGTAGGGATATTCACCAAACATCGATGCATCGTATCCATTCGATGTTTACCGTACGAAACATCGGATGTTTTTAATATAAAAACATTGAACCAATAAATCTCTGGCTAATAATGAAAAAAATAATAGAAATAAATGTTAAAATTACTAAATTTATTCAAGATTAAATTAAATCATTTCAATTTGAAGTAACTGTTGTTCACAGCAGCAGTCTAGAATGTGCTAGTTCAAAAACCTCTGAAAAGGTCTCATTGATGTTTTTTTTACTCTTTGATTATGATTAAAGAAAACCTCTGCAAATGTCTCATTGATGGTTTTTACTTTTTGATTGTAATTAAACTGTGTTACTTATTTGCCTAAACACTATTGGTGTTAAGTGGTTAAAGCCTTAAAATTAGTATTTTTAGACAGATTTAGACTTCAGTATATAATGTCTGGTTTTGTTGTAAATACCTGGTATCGTAATAACATATTTCTGATAATCTGCAGTTTCTGTTTCACTCACAAAGCTATACCTCACTCATACAACACTTCTTAACCAACACACATTTTAATAAAAAAAAATTTTAATTTTGGGTGAACGGTAACACTCTAGTCTCACATTCGGGAAGACGCAGGTTCGAATCCCCATCTGGGCATCCACATTTGGGTTTTCCATGGTTTCCCCAAACCACTCCAGGCAAATGCTGGGATGCTTCCCTCAAAAGGACTTGGATGAATTCCTTCCCATTCCTTGTCCCTAGTCCTTTGCTGCCTCTAATGCTTTCGATATCAATGAGTCGTAAAGCCATTAACAATAAAAGCATAAAATTAAACACATCATTACAGCTCTAGCACTACACTACTGGTATAGTGTTACTGCGTGTTCACATGGACCAAATGAAAGACAGCAGACTATCTGCTTCAAATGGAAATGGTAAAGATCAAACTATTGTCACATTTTCTTTTGGGGATTTTAAAGGAACAGGTAAGAGATAAATGAAATGACATTTGCCGATGAATATTTTTGGTTTTTATTTGTTGAGCTAAGAAAAACATAAAAGTATTTGATGTTGAAAAAACATTGATGTTTTTAAGCGATGCATTGAAAAACATCGATGCATGATTCCGATGTTTTACATCAAATAAAAACATTGATGTACTTTCTAAGTGGACACCCCTAGGTAACAGTATTAACCTGGGAAATTCTGGGCGAGTATTTTACCCACCTGGGAAATTCTGGGTAGGTAGAATAGAACAGAGAGAGAAAAAAGATAAGTTGAGCATAGACTTATATTTATTAGACTGCTCATAACCCAAGGCACCAAGATAGATGATTGAGCCAGATGCATTCTAATACCATTTGCCAGCTACAGAGAGACATAAATTTTGTGGCTCTATCCCAATTTAGATATTTTTTCTACAGTCAGTCAGGCATTGGTTATTACGTATTTCTAAGGTACAAACACATGCACTCTTTGTGTTAGCTTGCATTGTGCATATGCACATTATGTTGTAGTCACTTGGAAGCTCAATGTGCAATGCAGAACCTATTTAAACCCATAAGAGAGGTTAGAAGAACAAGCATCTGCTAACTCTCACTGATTTAAATGGTTTCTACATGGCATGTTTGTGCCTCCATATGACCACAGCCTCAGTGTATTTCATATTCAGAACAAAAAAGTTCAAATTAATAACTTTCATAGTTACGCTGAAAAGGAGAAACAAACTGAGTGTAGATGATCCTAGAAGACAGCAGAACAAGCAGAATAAATCTGCATCATCCAGAGACATAGGATCCACTACATTTTAAAAAGACGGTCTTTTTGAGTCAGTGACAGTCAAGATCATGAGAGAAAGTAAAAGGGAATTCTTATTCTTGTTCTTTACTAAATACACAAATAAATATGTAATGAATATTTATGTGTATATACTAGAGTTGTAATGGTAGTGTTATTACACAAGTGGATACAGAAGCAGATGTTATAGATAAATATTGTATGAAAATGTCATTTTATGTAATGGAAGATAGCCAAATAATAGCTTCAGGATAATTTTCTTTTTTAGGTAAGGAATTAAGAGATAATGAAACAATTTTAAAATTCAAAAAGGACAAAAGTGGTTTGGAAGTGAAATTTCCCTTAAACATTTTTTTTTTTTTTTTTTTTTTTTTTTTTTTTTTTTTTTTTTTTTTTACATGAATTGTGAAGGAAGGTGTGTAGGAAAAATGTTCCTTGCTTCTTCAAAATTATGATATCAGATACATGGAGAGAATGCTACTAATGTATAAGGTCCATACTGACAGAAAGGCCTGGATTTTAAGTGAAGAATTGGGAGCAATTGATAGAAGAAAGGAACCATGATGATAAACTTATATTTTCATATGGTAGGTCCCGTTGGGCACATATCTTCTCCCTGCCATATGTCTCATCTAGGAAAGGAAAATGAAACACTCAAAAAAGAAAATGAGCAAGTCAAACAAAATAGAGGAGAAATAGTCCCCAGCTATGCTGCAATGGCGAAATCTGGAGGATCGACTGGTGTGAATCCCAAAATCACTCAGTCCACAAAAAGTGCGGTTTTCATTACTTCCAAAGGGGGGAGAACCCGAAGCAAGTGGCTGAACAAGTTACAAAAATCATAAAACCTGGGAGGGATAAAATTAGAATCAACAGAATTCGCACAACTAACAATGCTATTATAGTGGAAACAGAATCTCTTGAGGATTCGCAAAAAATTCTAAATAACAAGGAATTGGCTGATAAGATGCGATGCGAACTCCCTAGAAAACGAAGGCCACTCATGATTTTTTATGACATACCAATAACAATTCATGTAGACAACCTTGCTGATGCTGTCTACCAGCAAAACCTTGAAGATAAAATAGAGAAAGGACAATTTATGGATGGTTTTCAACCAAAATTTAAGACTGGACCTAGGGAAAGAGCAACAGTTCATCAGGTTGTGGAGGTGAGTCCTTCTGTTAGGAAACTTCTGTTACAGCAAAAGAAAGTCTTCATAGAATTTTCTGCTATAGCAGTGAAAGACTACGTTGTTGTTCCAAAATGCAATAAATGTTTGGATTTAGGACACATCAGTAAGCATTGTAAGAAGAACAATAGTTCTTGTTCACACTGTGGAGAAGAAAACCACCAAAGGGATCAGTGCAAGAAAAGTTCTCAACCTTCAATATGCATACCGTGTAACAGACTGGGAAAAAGCTGCAACAAGAAGGGCAAAGAGTGTCCTACCTACCAATTACTCCTACAACGAGCTGTAAACAGGACTGATTATGGATAGTTTACTACAAGGAATAGATATGGGAAACGACATATACTCTCAACTGGCTAATGTAATTAGGAAAATAGTTGAAGATGTAATTGGGAAGCAGACTACAAAAACGAAAGGAAACCCCCCTTCAAGACAAAAAAGAAATGCAAAAAGGGCTGCCTGCTTCAGAGAGAAACTGAAAATGGAGAAGAATCGTAAGAAACAAGATGTTGGAACGCAGACGGATGACCACTTATTACAGATTAACGAAATCTCTTCGAGTTCCGCCAGTCATCCCCGGAACCCTTATGTCAAAAGGATTGGTCTGGGTTGGAATACAAACACACCAAATTGGTTTGAACATTACTCACGACCTGTAGCGAGTCCAAAATTGGTGGAACAACCGCTGAAGACATAGAAGACAGACGCAGTTCTATAAACCCTAAAACAATATACAGTGATTTTGAAACATAGAAGACAGACGCAGTTCTATAAACCCTAAAACAATATACAGTGATTTTGAAACTAATTTAAAACTCGGTCGACTGGAGGAGGCTCCGAATCTCAATGTGGCGCTGAGGCATCTAACTCGAATAGCGCATCCGGCCGGTAAATATGTAACCTTCCCTCAGCTAGAAGCAATTGATCGTATACATCTAAAATCTATCAATCTTCCTACAGAGACTTCTCAGCTTCTCTCTCTTGTGCATAAAGTCTTCGAAAGAAGGAATGAAACTTTTGATCCCGATCAAATATATAAACAGTATGTATTAACTCATGGGCAGTATAGTTTTCGATTCAAAACTCCCGTGGCCACAGTGCAATATCCACACCAGACATCCATAAAACACAAAATGTCTTGTAAGCTACGAATTGCACAACTAAACGCCAGGAGAAGCAAGTTGGTTTTGCAGGAGGTGAGGAAGCTGTCAGAGGAACATAAATGGGATGTCATATGCCTTCAGGAGACACATTCATGCTTCAGGAAGATTCCTTACATGCCGGTATCATCACAGATAATCTCAACAGGTAGAAACCCTATGACAGCAATAGTAGTGCTATCCAGACAAGTTACTGTAACTAAGATAGTGCAGTTCTGTGATGAACATACGACATGTGTGGAACTCATTGCTGACTGGGGTAGTGTAATTCTCGTCAACATGTATTTTCAATATAGTGATCCCATTGAACCATACATTGGGAAGATAAGAGAAGTGTGCACTGCCCTAGACAACAGACCAATAGTGATAATGGCTGACGCCAATGCTAGATCCGAACTTTGGCATAGCGGGGAGACAAATATGAGAGGCGAGCTTTTAGTGGAAGCTATTAGTGAACTGAATCTAGAAGTAAGAAATCTACCACATAAACCCTACACATATAGCAACCGAGCAGGAGCTAGGTCAAACATCGATGTAACATTGACCAATCTGCGAGGTGGGAACTTATTGAGGAATTGGAACGTTTTAGAATTTTTAACTACCAGTGATCACAATGTTATTACTTTTGAGTTGGTCAGAGGGAGGAACGATTTTGACACATCGGAGGCGCAGACTTCCAAGGTGCATTACAACATCCGACAGGCAGACTGGAACAGGCTGAGGGAAAGTTTTACACAACAAGAAATCGTATTAGATGATAATGATGTAGATCGAGCCGCAAAGGACCTTACTCGGGCACTCCAAATATCAATGAGGAGATCTATTCCTCTTAAGAGAACCATTGGCACAGTCGACAGACCTTGGACTGATAGACTGCAAAGACTACGACAAAGGATGCACAAAGCAAGAAAAGATTACCAACGTTGCCTCATCTACAACGTTAGAGGACAGCTCCTGGAAAGATATAGACAAATTAAGAGTGAATTACGAGAACTGTTAATACTAAGTAAACAAAAAAGTTGGGAAACATTTGTGAAAACAAACTTGCGTACAGACCCCTGGGGTATCCCATACAAAATTGCAGCAGGGAAGGTAAAACCCCCAACTACACTGTCTACTGTACAGAAACAAGATGGAACCATGACTACGAGCTGGAAATCTACTTCAGAAGTGTTACTCCAGGAACTCCTTCCAGATGATAAAATGGAAGATGACGAGATGGAGCACAGAGCGCTCCGTCTGGAAATTGACCAACTTAGGCAAAGTACCACCGACACTCCTGATATTAGCATCTTGGAGGTAGTACAAGCAATAAATGCCTTGTCCAGGAATAAAGCTCCGGGTCCGGATGGTATTCCAGCTGAAGTAGTACAAGAACTGGTAGTGCCAGTAGCCCCCACTCTGTGTAAGCTCTATAATGCATGCCTGCATCAGGGAAGAGTACCAAACATCTGGAAGCAGAGTGAGATATTAATCATCAAGAAGGGAGATGACAAGGATCCAAAATTACCTAAATCATATCGACCCATCTGCTTGCTAAACGTGCTGGGAAAAATACAAGAAAAGGTGCTGTGCAAGAGGTTACAAGAACATTGGGAGAAGGAAGGGATGAATCCAAACCAATATGGATTCAGAGCGGGGAGATCTACAGAAGATGCAATCAACCGGACAATGAATCTGATACAGAACTCAAATCAGAATTACGTGATAGGGGTTCTTGTCGATATATCTGGGGCATTTGATAATCTATGGTGGCCTGCACTTTTTGCACGGCTTAAGGAACTTAATTGTCCAAAGAACTTGTATAACACCTTTAAAGATTACTGTAAGAACAGATATGTTAAACTTAGGTGTCCTGGAGTATCCATTGATAAAAAACTAACAAAGGGTTGCCCACAGGGATCCATTTTTGGTCCGATATTTTGGAACATTGGGCTTGAACCGGGAATGGCAAGGCTGCAAAGAATGCCGGAACTCCTGGGACTTGTTGCATTTGCAGATGACCTATTCTTAATTATAGAGGGTAAAACCAGAGCCGAAATTGAGGCTAAAAGCGCAAAGGTTCTGCGTGAACTCAGTCGATGGTGCAGACAAGTCAAACTAAGATTAGCACCTCAAAAAACCTGTTATATGTTACTGAAAGGCAGATTACAGAGCAATCCAACCATTAAAATAGACGGAGTTACAATAAGAAGAAGTCCCTTCAGTCGATACCTTGGTGTGAAATTAGACGAAAGTCTAAATTTTATGGCCCATATGGAGGAAGCATGTGGGAGAGCCACCTCAGTCATGAATAAATTAATCAGTATGGGACAAAGGCGTTTCCAACTTTCACCGCTTGTTATTCGAATATACCACAATACAATATTAACTTCAATTGTAGGGTATGCAGCCAGCGTCTGGGCGAAACACCTCAGAAAAGTAAAACCCAGCAAACTTTTGAGGAGGACACAGCGAAGTATTCTAATCAGGCTGAGTGGTGCTTACAAAACAACAGCAACTGATGCCCTTACCGTGGCACTGGGGGTGTGGCCTCTGGACTTGGAAGTTCGCAAGCGGGGAGCATTATACTGGCTCAGGAAAGGGAATCCGGAACAGGTAGAGAAAATCACGGGAGCACCAGCAACAACAGCTGCAGAAGTAAACAAATTGTTATTGGAAGAATGGCAGCAAAGGTGGAATGATAGCACAACAGGAAGAAGGACATATGATATGTTTCCAAGTGTCTGTGAAAGGCTCAAAATGTCGCATCTTCTCCCATCGCCTGGGCTGGTACATTACATAACAGGTCATGGCCCTTACAACAGTGAATTGCAAAGAAGAGGAGTAGTGGACAATGGTAGCTGTGACTGCGGAAGCGAGGGCACTCCGGAACATGTTGTATGGGAGTGTATTTCAACAGCGGAACAAAGAACCCCATATCAGCAAATATTACAGGGCAGGCGAATTTTTGACATATTGCGTGACCAGGAATTGTGGTACTATCTTGATGAAGCTTGCAATCTGGCCTCACAAGCAGCCAAAGAAAGGTTCTTGGCACTTAGAAACCGTTTCAACCGACAGCGACCAGCGACCGAGCAGTGATAATTCCCGAATAAAGAAACTCCCGATGGGTCGAAGGAGGACGCCTCTACTTCCAGAAGTCATCTCCTGAGGGAGGTAAGTTACTCCGAAGTGGCTGTGCCGGGAGTAAATGTGTAAAAGTGTCGTAAATATACAAAGTGAGAAACAGTGGGACAACAGTGAAATAAGTGATTTGTGTATGTGAAAGTTTCTTTGTTTAATTATATATAGTAGTATTGTGTGTGAATGTATGTTATTCAAATTACTAATTTACAGTATATTTGTATATATCAAAAAACACTAACACATATCATATACATTCTTACACATTGTTAATTTAATTATGTAACAAATTTTTGTGAAATTTGATAAGTTTATGCGTTACTAACTTGTTTTACATCCTGAACAATATTTAGCTATTAGCTGCAAACTATAATTTTATCTTATGTACCTCTTGTAATATAGTGGAAATATGGGCCCAGAGTAGAAACTAGGTGCTGGGCTATTATGTACCAGGATAATAAAAAATAAAAATAAAAAAAAAAATATAAAATAAAAATATGTCTCATCTCATCTCTTACATGATTAAGGTTACAAAGCAAAATATAGTAAAGTGCAATTTTTATTTTTTTAATATTATTATTATTATTACTAATTTAATTTTTTCAATGTATTGGTCTGGTCCTCCGGCCTTCATCTATGGTAAGTGGTGGGTTATTTTTTCCTATTCTTCTATCTTGTTTTCAGTGATAAACTTACGTATTGAGAAAAGAATTAGGAGCAGTATGTAGCAGGGAAGAAATTACTATTTCCACAACCTGTCACTTGATTTCAGTCATAAAAGATTGGGAAGAAGGTTACAGGCTAGAATGCATTATCAAAAAAGGTGCCAAACAGATAACTAAACTGAAAGAAATTAAAGTAAAAATATTATCTAACACAAAAGCAGATGTAAATGGAAACCATAATTGACTTGATAAAATTAATTAATTGAGTTTTTCTGCTGTATACAATTCAGATATCTGACTCCATAAAACTGACTCTCAGGGTAGGTACTAAGTAAGGAGTTTAATTTTATGATAATCTGATTCAGTATAACATGTTAAGGAGCAACTAAATACAGTTAATCACTACAGAAATGCACAATGGCATATGGAAGAACTCAATTTCACCAAACATTAGCAACCAACAAATCAGTCTAATTGCTTCCTGGATTTTTGTCTTTAATGCCTCATTCCAATCCTGAATTTCAATATGAATTTTACAATTCTTAAATAATGATCCAGTTCACTACTTGCTACCATTTATGTTTTATAGTTAAAAAATTAATTTTTGAATCTACACTGATCAGCCAGAACATTATTACTACCAATATAAAGCCATCCAGGCAATAGCAATATCACCTGACAAGGATAGTATCAGTGAGCATGCTATCCAGATTTAGAATAGGGAAGGTGTGAAATCTATCTGAGTTTGACTGAGGGTAGATTGTGATGGCCCAGTGGCTCCACACATTTCAAAAACTGCATGACTTGTCGGGTGTTACAGGAGTGCTGTGGTGAGTGTCTTCAACAAGTGGTTAAAGCAAGGTGAACCACATCCAAACGTAGAGGGGTTGGGCGGCCACCCCTCATTACAAATGTCAGACATCGTAGGTGGGTCGACTGGTAAAACAGGACAGGTGGCAAACTGTGACAGAGCTAACATCAGACTTTAATGCTGGGCAGAGTAAAAGTTTGCCTGAATACAAAGTGCACCAAATACTCTTAATGAAGGGCCTCTGCAACCAACAACCCATGCATCACGACATCAGCAACTAAGACTGAAATGGGCATGTGGCCATCATTACAGGATGTTGGCACAGTGGTAGAGTGTTGCATGGTCTGATGAATATTCATAGTTTCTTCATCATGCTGATGTGAGGGTGCCAATCCATTGTTTTCCAAGGGAACAACTTCTTGACACTTGTACTGCAGGACAGAGACTAGCTGGCGGTGGATCAATTATGCTCTGGAGAACATTCATGTGGGCATCCATGGGTCCATTGGAGCTTGTGCAAGGCACCATGAAGGCCAATAAGTATTGCACACTGGTTGCAGACCACATACAACCCTTTATGAAGACCATGTATCCCAACGGCAGTGGCATTTTCGAACAAGATAATGTGCTATTGAGGCGGCGCTACTACTACTAACAGACAGTAATTATCCACAAGGATACAGTGGGAAGTGTGTGGGAACATGGTTAGCAGTTCAAGCCTTGTTTAAACATTGGTTTATTACAATTATTAATGATAATGCTGAAACTTACAGAAAATGTTACAACTATAATATCAAATCCCACCAATCCTGGTCTTGCAAACAAAGATATGAATAATCTTGTTATCACAAAATGATATAATATTATGGACCAAACCTTGGTCTTGCAACTTATACCTTGAATAACCCTTATAATTACAAACAATCTTACTTATACCAAATTATAGAAAATAACCAGACTGGCTCTTAATAATCTACTAGCCAAATACAATTTTATATTTGAGCCAGGCCGCTAATGACGAGGTAGAAAGCGACACACTGGTAGTAGTAATTGACAGAGAAAATGACTAATATAATGGCAAATAACACCGGCCTCGATCTTGTAGATTAACGTATAAATAATCCTGTAATCACCGACAATTCCACGTAGATCAATAACAGAAATAACAAGACCGGCTCATTCTCATCTACCAGCATCTAACACTCTGCCAGTAGGACCAAACACAATTTATGGCTGAGGCAGACCGCTAATGACGAGGCGGAAGGCGACACTTGTGGTTGCAGTTGACGACCACTACCTCCAATACCCTCCTAGGGCAAGAAGGCAGGTTTCAGCTCGAAAAGTACCACCCGGGTCAATCGCCACGGTGTTCCCAAAGCTTCGGCACAGCACTCTCGGTGAAGAGTGTATCGGAGAAATTCCCTCTCTGCAGGTGGTCGAAGCACGGTCGTGAGGGACCCACCAATTCACCAGAAGTATAATCCACGGGCGGCCCGGTCAAACCATAAAGCTGAGTCACGGCCACTGCGAGAAAAACCAGGCATAACCAATCGACTGTTGACTGCCTCACTGACTGCTTCCTCCTTAGTCCCGCAACGCTATCACCCTGGGAAACATTAGCGGAATGCCGATCGCATGCCTCAAACTGCACGGCCACTCAGGGCCGACCGACTGACTGCCTCCCTGGCCGCCCGGTCCAACCCGGACCCCGCCGCCCCACCGGGCCTCCAGCGTCATGGCGACACAGGGAAGCACTCTGCAGCACTCTGCTTCCGACTGACTGACTGGCTGGCTGCTTGACTGACTCACTCCAACTAACTCCGACTAACTGCCTGTTCGGTTCTGTGTCCCCACATATATACCCGCTATCGCCAGGAGCCCCAGCACTCTCTAGCGGGGGAACACCAAAGAGGAAACAATCGCGAGCGGAAGAGAAGAGAAGGCAAAGATACAACAAGAGCCGAGCACAGCTCAACCTCCCCCACCAAAGTCAAAACCCGGGGAACCAAGAAATCAAGGGTTTACGTTGCACTTAACTTGAGACAGATGCACCCTCCTAAGTTTTTTTTGGAATGGGATTTGGACCAACAGATTACTCTCACCCAAACTCAACACTCCCACAAGAGGCAACACAGAACGACATCCCTGCGCGGGGGTTTGAGTGCGGGCAAGCGACAAATGTTACGACCTCCCCCACCAAGCCACAACCAGATTAAGAGCCCAGGTATAATTACACTCTCACCCAAACTCGACACTCCCATGAGAGCTAACACAGAATGACGACCCTGCGTGGGGGGGGGGGGGGGGGGGGGAAGGTTGAGTGCGGGCAAGCGACAGATGTTACGATCTCCACCACCAAAGCGACAACCAGATCAAGAGCCCAGGCATAATTAAACTATCACCCAAACTCGACACACTCCCACGAGAGGCAACACAGTATGACATCCCTGCGCGGGGTGTCCGAGCCTGGGCGTACGACAGATGCCACGAAACTCCAAACACCAATTATAATCAACAAGGGAGGGAGAATTCCCAGAGTCAATGAGGGCACAAACAGGTTCATAGTTGATGCTGGCACAGAGAAAGGCAGATGAAAAGTTCAAGGAAGCACAACACGGCGATGAAAACCTTCCAGCGGCAAACGGCCCGCCTCTCAACAAGACAAACGGCCACCCGGCCGACGCCCGACCAACGGACATGACCCGACCAAATGCAGACCAGAACCACAACAGAACACTACTACACCAATAAATATTACCAGCGGAACTTGCCCGCTGAAACTCGCTTCGTCCGCTATCAGATCGTTGCGCACGAGGCACTCGGCACAGTTTAACGAAATGTTCGCCATTGCCACAACGAAAACACTTGCCTGTAACATAGTAACTATTATCATGTGAATAATCAGAATCCCCCTAATTTGAGTTCGTACTGCAGCTGCTCTTTCTTAAGACAACTCCACCCTACAAAGCGTGTGCCTTCCATAGCGAATCAGAAAGGAATGCACGAGTATGACAAACAACAACAACAAGGCTTGAAACTATCCAACGTAACCACGCTCTGCTACCAATTGAGGCGGCGCTACTACTACTAACAGACAGTAATTATCTACAAGGATACAGTGGGAAGTGTGTGGGAACATGGTTAGCAGTTCAAGCCTTGTTTAAACATTGGTTTATTACAATTATTAATGATAATGCTGAAACTTACAGAAAATGTTACAACTATAATATCAAATCCCACCAATCCTGGTCTTGCAAACGAAGATATGAATAATCATGTTATCACAAAATGATATAATATTATGGACAAAACCTTGGTCTTGCAAACGAAGATATGAATAATCTTGTTATCACAAAATGATATAATATTATGGACCAAACCTTGGTCTTGCAACTTATACCTTGAATAACCCTTATAATTACAAACAATCCTACTTATACCAAATTATAGAAAATAAACAGACTGGCTCTTAATAATCTACTAGCCAAATACAATTTTATATTTGAGCCAGGCCGCTAATGACAAGGTAGAAAGCGACACACTGGTAGTAGTAATTGACAGAAAAAATGACTAATATAATGGCAAATAATATCGGCTTTGATCTTGTAGATTAACGCATGAATAATCCTGTAATCACCGACAATTCCACGTAGATCAATAACAGAAATAACAAGACAGGCTCGTTCTCATCTACCAGCATCTAACACTCTGCCAGTAGGACCAAACACAATTTATGGCTGAGGCAGACTGCTAACGATGAGGCGGAAGGCGACACTTGTGGTTGCAGTTGACAGCCACTACCTCCAATACCATCGCGTGCCACCCACTGCACGGCCACTCAGGGCCGACCGACTGACTGCCTCCCTGGCCGCCTGGTCTAACCCGGACCCCGCTGCCCCACCGGGCCTCCGGCGTCACGGCGACACAGGGAAGCACTCTGCTTCCGACTGACTGACCGGCTGGCAGACTGACCAAGACTAACTAACTGCTTGGTTCCGTGTCCCCACATATATACCCGCTATCGCCAGGAGCCCCAGCGCTCTCTAGCGGGGGAACACCAAAGAGGAAACAATTGTGAGAGGAAGAGAAGGCAAAGATACAACAAGAGCCGAGCACAGCTCAGCCATGTCACAAGGCCAGGAGAGTGATGGAGCGGCTTGAGGAACACAGGGGCGAGTTGCAATTGATGTGCTGGCACCCAAACTCACCAGATCTGAACCCGATCGAACACACCTGGGATGTGATTGAATGTGGCATCAGAGCCCATCGCCCCCCTCTCCGGAATTTACGGAATTAGGCGACTTGTGTGTGCAGATGTGGTGCCAACTCCCTCCAGCAACTTACCAAGGCCTCATTGCTTCCATGCCAAGATGCATCGCTGCTGTCATCCATACCAAAGGCAGACTACTGGCTATTAGGTAGGTGATCATAATGATCTGCTGATGAGTTTATATTTTACTGCGTCAAAATTTAAATAGTATTGTAGTATCACAGTGTTGGTTCATTCCACGTTAATATAATTTACTAATAAATAGTTTATAGCCAATCATGTGCTCTCCTACTTTCTTATTCATCCATGTGTATCACTGTAGCTTCATTACGATCTTAATCCATTTCAAGGAGATCAGAATTTTAGCCATCTCCAATTAAGGTGGAACAACTTCTATAAACAATCTTGATAAAAAAAAATAAAAAATAATGAAAATAAAAAAATCATGTTTTTTTCCGATGGCACTTCCTGAGCATCCTTCAACTGCAGATGTATCATACTTCAAAAGTATTTAACTTAAGATGAATTCACAATAGCAAAATGTTCAAATCATTAGTAGTTAAAGGAATTATTCACTACCTGCATCTTCAATTCTTTTTAAAACTGCTGCCTAGTATTATTATTATTCTCAGTTCCATATATGGTACATATAACAGATATGCTATAACAGATATGCTAGAACAGATACCATTTTCTTTTATGGGTGAAATCAGCTGACATATTTAGTTTTACTATTTTAGACCAGATTAAATGTTGAAACTAACCACAGAACTTGCTGGTGATTGTTTGGTAACAGCTCTCAGCTGCAGATGCAGAACAGCTGGCTCACTCTGCAAAGCACAAGGTTCATCCAAAACATGGAGGCCAGTACCATCTTGTTGCCCATCAGGACGAGGAATCTTCAAAAATGCATCAATGTCACCCACGGCAGGGATGAAGTCAGGTATAAATGGCCGCAGTTTATAATCGAGTTCTATCTTCTGTGGTGCATACCTCAAGAATAAAAAGAAAAAAAAATTAATTCAAAATGTGTGGTATATAAAGCTGCAAAATGTTTTAAATAATCAATACCCCTATGTTTTAAACTTTTGACTTGTGCGCTGTGGGTGATAAATTAATACTTTAGCCTGGCATTTGGGAGGACGTGGGTTCAAATCTCCATCCAGATTTCAATTCTCCATGGTTTCCTGAAATAAATCCAGAAGGTGCCAGAAAAACTTTAAAGGGCCATGGCATAATTCATACCCATTCCTAGCCTCCAATCTTATACCAGCTCTACTTACCTGAATGTTGTCAGGCAACAAAAACCCAACTACAATTCTTGCATTTGATGTATATGAAAAACTGATAGCTCGTCTCTACTGATGTCATGTATGTCAGAATGTTTTATCCCAGATAACACTATCTCAAGCTCAAAAGCCACATTAGCAACAGAATGACCTATGGTGGTGGATGATTTGTAATGTTCTGGCCTCGCATTAGGGATGACGTGGATTCGAATCCCCATCTGGCCATCCAGATTTGGGTTTTCCATGGTTTCCACAAATCATTCCAGGCAAATGCCTGGTTCCTTCAAAAGACAATGGGTGAATTTCTTCCTATTACCTGCTTCTAGTACTTTTCTGCCTCTAATGACCTCGACATCAACGAGGTGTACAGCCTGAGTCAAAAAAACAATATCACTAAACATAATGTAGTTAGAATCATAATGAAGTTTTTTCTGTGCAAAAAAATTATATTTGAGGTTCTTGAATTTATTACAGTTAACTTCTAAAACTGTGCAATGCTGACCCAAAATAATCTCTTAAACTCAAAGCCTCTTCTACAAAAATTAAGAATTCTCAACAAATTTATTGAAACCACATAACATGACATACACAAAATCCAATCTCTTTTGTGTTTATGTCTGTGGAGATTATGCCTATCATTACATGTGCTGTAATTTCAAGTCACATCTGTAACTACATCAGCTAGAGCCTTAACTTCTTAACATTCATAATATGATTATTAGGATTCTGATCTTTAGGACAAGTCATATTTTTTTCCTGACTTCTTTTTGAGCTATAATGCTCAAGTAAACATTGATTGAATGTTTTTGATTGTATTTTAATGTATTTTATATAACATATAAATACATATTCAGGCCATTTTCCTAGTTTGGTGATATTACGATAATATTTATGGTCATAAGGTCCTATTTTGAGGAAAAATCTGGTAATTTTTTAATAATATCAGGAATTCATTAGAAGTTATAGATGAGAAGAAATTAAGATAATTTTTCGCAGAACCGTACTCCTATTATACACTGGAGGAAAAAATGAAACTAATTGTCACTGCATTGGTCAGAACTTACCAGTCAAGAATTAAAGTTATGCATTATAGTCACTCTCTAAACTATAGTGTTCTGCCTGCATTTGAATCTTGACAATGAAGCAGCAGCATGCCAGTTTGGAACTGCAGTGTTCCCAATACTTTTGAAAATAATTCCTCAGTCATTGTTAAATCAGCACCATTTTGGGGGGGGGGGGTTAAAAAAAATCTGACTGAGTTACTTAAAGGAATTAGCAGAGGGGTATTTTAGTACAGATGACAGAGTTATTATTTGTAAATCATGTGAAAATAAAATGACTTCAACAAAGCGATTCAAAATTTAATTTCAAATGGTGCAGTGAGTGCATGGAAGCAAATTATGCTGTCTATGTGAAAGCAACACTAACAGATAAAATAAATTATGTATAACTGAACATGTTTTGATGTAAATCTTTGGTCATCTTGTCATTTTTAGGTAACATCTATCCTTTTTTTAGGGTCATATTTATCTTCTCTTTTTTTTTTTTGTTATAAAGATGCAAACCCTAAAACCAAAAATTTAAGGAAACTTGATATGGAATACCATAAGGTGAAATGTTCAGATTCTTACAAATAGTTGGTTGCAAATTCAGTCACCCTCAGGAAAACATTAGAACACTGTAGATAGGCTCGCAGAGGGCACTCAGCTATTAGGTGCTAAATAGTCTGTCTCTTGGCACCACAGTCACAGGCTGGTGATGATTTTTTCCCCATATATACATTTGCCACAATTGGTCTTCATTTTATTAAGAGCGGACCAATTTTTATTTAAAATTTCAATTCTGGCAGCATGGCTGTAATGCAGAACATTCTTTCCAATGTTCAATTAGGAAAAATCAAGTTTTACTGAGCTCTTTTGCTATCATGATGTCATGTCAGCAAGTATAGATTCTGTTCCTGTTGATGGTGGGAATGTCAGCATGGATTGGCAGAGAAGGATTATTGGTGATGGTTTTTTATTCCCAGATGAGTGCATTTTCTCATTGCAAATGTGGTGGCACTATATGACTCAGAATAGGTAGATATGATGTTGGGGTACATCTAATTGTCCCTGTTATAATGTGCATAGTCTGATTCCGTTGTGTAAAACCAAGTCTTGTGTGGGCATAGTTCATCCAAGTTTGAGCACAATACTCAGTGAGAGGTTAAACCAATCCCAATGCAGTATGGAATGTTGAGGCTGAGAAACCCCAAATCATTTCACACAGATTTTGCAGAAGATTTTCCTAATTCTGATTTTGGCACCTGTTTTAGACAAGTGATTTTTTGAAAGCTCATAGTTCTATCTAAAGTGATGTTGCGATATTTAGTGATTTTGTAGGACACAATAGACCTGTTTTCGAATGTATCCTGAGCTCTCTGTTGGAAAGTCAGCTGTTGAGGTGAAAAGTTGATACTTCTGTCTTACCAGCACTTGGCTTCTGCCTACATTTACTAAAGTGCACATCCAGAACTGACATGTCATCAGGCATTACTGTTTCTGTTGTACTAGATCTTTGTAGCTCATAGCTAGTGCCCAATCATCAAAATTTCCAAGAGATTTTTCAGGCATATCTGCTTATTATAAGCTAAACAGAAACAGTAGTAGAGCAATTACAGAACCTTGAGGGAGGCCACAGATAAGCTTCATTTTTGTGCTTATCTTGTTGCCAATGAGCACTTGCAAACATCTATTACTGGGCACAGAATTCATTAGATTATCAATTTTAAGGCATGCAATGATGCACATGAATCTAAATATTACACCTTTTCTGCTATGATCAAATCTATAACCACAGTTCATGTTTTCTGTTATTGTTGAGATCTTGCCTCTATACAAAGGGGCAAAAACCATCTTGTTGTGTAAGGATGGTTACATGGATAATATTGCTTATTCTGTTAAAGAGCCATTCCTCCAGAATCTTGTAGATCCTACTGAGCAGAGCAATTGGTCGATAACTATATAGTTTTCCTGATGTTTACTGGATTTATGGATGGCAATAATTTTTGCCCATTTTTGTTCAGGTGGGATGTTACCAGTTTGAAGAAGCTCAGTAAATAATTCAGCTTAATCATTTTTTTTTCAAAAATTTACAACCATGCATAATGTCTTCTGCATGTACACCATCAAAGCTGGGAACTTTATGTGATTTCATGCCTCTCAATGATACTGTGAGTTTTTCACTGATGAATGGTGAATATCCAGTATCGTGCTTATAGGTTCACTTGAGAGGCTTGAGTTCCTTTCTAACAGTAATTGTGTGATCATGGACTTTTGGAGTTCCAGAGGTAAAATGGAAGATGGCGCCAAACAGTATTTCAATTGAATGAGGTTCCTACAAAATTCTACTAAATGAAGATGAAAGCTATGTACAATGTGATGGAAAGTGTGGAGAAACATTTCACCTCAAATGTGCACGAGTGTCAAATGCAGTGTTCAAGGCGATGTTGGAAAATCCTGGAGAAATTTTGTGGTGCTGAAAAAACATAACCCCACCACATCCAAAGAATCATCAATCAATTTCCAACCACATAAAGTGAAAGTTGATACTAGTAGAATTTGTGAGGCTGTAAACAGCATGCAGCAATTTTTAAAAGAACTCTGTGCATCCATTGACTTTCAATAAAAAAAATTTGATGAACTAATCAAACAAACCAATGAATTCAGGAAATGTGTAGATGAACTGAAAAACGATGTAAATAAATGTAAATCAGAAAATTCATTATTAAAAACACAATCTGAATTTATGCAGGTGCAATTGAATGCTCTAGAACAATATACCAGAAACTACAGCCTAGAATTTTAGGGTCTTCCAAATGTTGAAGAAGAAAATATCTATGACACAGTGGGGAAAGTTGCTGCAACGTTAGGAATAGACTTCGATGCTGAAAAGGACATTGAATACCGTCATAGGCTACCTACCAGAACAGACAAAGATGGGAAGACGAAAATTCCGCTAATAATAGCGAAATTCCACTCAAGAAAAATAAAAAATTTGTTTCTAGAAAAGAAGCGGGAGCACGGAAAAATCTTTATTTATTTATTTTATTTATTTATCAATCTTGTTCCATGGATCCCTGCTGAGGAAATACCTCTGGGATGTGAAACATGTCATTGTTGATACATATACACATAATATGAGTCATATCATAGTAAATATATACATATTTTACAAATACAAGAAATAATAATAAACATACATTTTTGCAACTGAGTTTTGCAAACGTCATAATGAGTACAATTAATTATTTTCTTCAAATTCTTGAATGGAGTAGAAGGAGTTGCCAATAAGATAATCTCTAAGTTTTTGTTTGAATACATCTTTATTATCTGAAAGCTGTTTTATACGATTAGGTAGTTTATTAAACAGATGTATCCCAGAATAATTAACTCCTCTTTGTACTAATGACAGAGATGTTTGTGTTTTATGCAAGTTATTTCTGTTTCTTGTATTGAAACTGTGTACCTGTGAATTAGGTGTAAACAGGTTAAAATTTTCTATGACAAAGCTCATGAGAGAATATATATACTGAGAATACATTGTAAGAATATTCAGTTTTTTAAAGAGTTGTCTGCAAGAAGTTCTTGGTTTTACCCTACACAGAAACCTAATAGCTCTTTTCTGTGCTATGAAAACTTTTTTACTTTGTGAAGAGTTTCCCCAAAAAATTATGCCATATGACATTACTGAATGAAAATATGAGTAGTACACCTGTTTCATTAATTCTAAATCTGCTGTTAGAGAAAGTGATCGTATTGCAAAGGTGGCACTACTTAACTTTGCCAGTAGTGTAGTGATATGATCATGCCAACAGAGTTTCTGATCTATTTTAATACCAAGAAATTTTATACTCTCTGTTTCTAAGATTGTGTTGTTTTTATAGTTTATACATATATCTGGCTGTGCATAGTTTTTTGTTTTAAACCTAATATAATGTGTTTTTTCAAAATTTAATTTTAATGAATTTGCCTTAAACCAATTTGCTAATACTCTAAGTACTTCATTTACATTAAATTCTATAGTACTGTTTGGTGTTTTACGCACAATAAGGTTAGTGTCATCTGCAAATAAAACACTCTTAACTTCGTCGGATAAATTTCCAGGAAGGTCATTGATGTATAACAGAAAGAGGAGGGGACCTAAGACAGAGCCTTGTGGAATTCCATGTTTTATTTTCTCCCAGTCTGATGAAGCATCTTTACTTATTTTAGAATCAAAAATTGAAACTTTTTGCATTCGGCTTTCAATGTATGATTTAAACCATTTACCTTCGGTCCCAAAAATACCATAGTATTCCATTTTTTTCAAAAGTAATTCATGATTTACACAGTCAAATGCTTTTGCAAGATCACAAAATATTCCTACAGGATTCATTTTATTATTCAGTTCCTCAAATGTGTTATTTAAAAATGAATATATAGCCATTTCTATGGATGATCCTTTTTTGAACCCAAATTGTGAATTAGTTAGGATATTATAATGTGTAACATGTTTTATTACTCTTCTATACATGACTTTTTCAAAAACCTTTGAGAATGTTGAAAGTAATGAAATGGGACGATAGTTGTCTACACATGTTACTTCTCCTTTTTTAAATAATGGTTTTACAACAGCATATTTTAGTCTATCGGGAAAAACACCTTGTATTAAGGATTCATTACAAATGTGAGCAAGTACATGACTGATACAGTCTGAACATCTTTTCAGTAATTTACTTGAAATATTGTCATAGCTGGAAGAATTTTTAGGTTTTAATTGTTTAATGAGTTTATTTATTTCTTAGACTGTTACTGGTGGCAATTTCATCTCCACAAAGCTATTTGGGAAAGCAGTCTCAAGAAGCCTTAGAGCACTATGTGGGGATTGCTTTTCTATGCCTAATTTATCTACTACTGACGTAAAATGTTTGTTAAATATTTCACAAACTTCCCCTACTTCGCTATACACATATCCATTTTGTTCTATTTTTATGTCCTTAGAGTGATTTACAGTTTTTCCTGTTTCAGTCTTTATTATATTCCATATTGTTCTCATTTTATTGTCTGAATTTTCTATTTTCGCCGATATGTACCTGTTCTTGGCCTTCCTTATTACATTTCTTAGTATTTTAGAATAAAGTTTATAGTGAACTTTCAGCGCATAGTTATCCGATTCTCTCATTTTTAAATAAAGGTCCCTCTTTGTTTTACTAGAGATTCTAATACCCTTTGTTATCCATCCCATGCCCAGTTCATTGTTTGGAGTGTTGAGAATTTTCCTTTTTTTGAAACTACCTTCAAAAAGTGTTAGAAATATATTCAGAAAGGAATCAAATTTCGCATTAACACCCTGCGCATTATATACTTCTAACCAGTTTTCATTGTTTAAGGTATCTATGAAGTGTTTTATATTATTTTCACTAATATTTCTTCTATAAACCCAGCTTTTCTTTATCTGTTTAACAGTGTTCCTGGACTCGATACATAATAGCTGGGCATCATGATCTGAGATACCATTTATTACTGGATATATGCTGTAATTACTGCACTGAGAAATATCCATAAAAAAATTATCAATTGCAGTCCTGCTATTATTTTGTATTCTCGTAGGAAAATTTACAAGTGCTGTTAAGTTAAAAGACAACATCAAGGCTTCCATATCTAATCTATCATTGCTGTGATTCAGAAAGTCAACATTGAAATCTCCACATAATACTATTTGTTTGCTATTTGTAAAACTTAGTAGCAAAGACTCTAAATGAGATAAAAACAGTCTGAAATTACCTGAGGGGGCCCTGTAAATTGCTATCACTATCAGCTCTTCCTTATCATATTCTAGTTTAGTAACACAACATTCAAAGTGTTGTTCTATACAATACTTACTTACAACTACACTACTGCATTCAATATTATTTTTAACAAAAATGGCAACTCCCCCTTTCTCCATTTTACATCTGCAGAAATGAGAGCTTAATTTAAAATTTGGGATGGACAGCTGAGATATTCCTGTATCAGACAAATGATGCTCAGATATACACAAAACGTCTACATTAAAATTTCTGGAATTTTGAATCTCTTCTAGGCTTAAGGTAATGTCATCAGTTTTACTAAATATTCCTCTTATATTTTGGTGGAAAATACTGGTCTGAACACTTTGACGCAATGACTTTGAATTGTTTATTTTATTATTACATACTGGTATATCAGTTGGAATTTTTAATTTCAACAAATTATGATCATCAGAGACATTAATTTCCTTTAGACATCTTAATAAATCTATTTTATTTACCCTAAAAAAGGCCGCGACTCAAGACATCAGTGTACATGGAAATTCCACAATATACATAAATGAACACCAGCTTGAACATAAACCAGAAGTCATAATACTATCAGAAACACAGCTTCTTGTAGATATACCATTCACTCTACCAGACTAGCACGAATTCTTCATACCTCCCAAAAACTCCACTCATGACAGCTTAAAAATATATACATACTTAAAATACACAGATGATGTTGAAATATTATAAATGAATACAATGAAAGCATCAAACATCTGTTAGATAAATCTAACATATTGCAAAGAAATTTACACAATCCTAGTCATATACCGATCACCTTCTACAAACATCAAGATATTCATCGAAGAACAGAGAAATACTCTTCAGATCCTACCTAAAAACAGACATATTATTTTGATAGCAGACACAAATATTAATACTTAATATTAATACTTACAACCACACAATGAATAATGATTACATAAATACACTTTGTGGAAATGGGTTTATCTCATATACGAGGGTTATGTAAAAAATAAGGTTCCCATATTTTTTTTAAACGTAAAACATGATTTATTTAAAATGAAAAATACATTATTGGAAAGCTTAATTTCTAAACTATTTTTCAACATAATCCCCAGATTTTTCCACGCATTTTTGCTGCCGACCTATCCACTTTTGAAATCCAACTTCAAAGAAGTCTGCGTCAGTCCATTGAGAAACTTGGTGACCGCTTCCTTCACTTCCTCGTCAGTTGTGAAACGTTGTCCACCCAAATGTTCTTTTAATTTTGGAAACAAATAGATCAGGGCTGTAAGGAGCATGATCAGCAAGATCCCAGCAAAAACTGTCGATCAAATCCCTGGTTTGGCAAGAGACGTGTGGGCGCGCATTATCATGGTGCAATCTTACGCATTTTGTTAATCTTCCTCTCCGTCGATTTTGTACAGCTCTTCTGAGCTTCATTAAAGTCTCACAATACCTGTCTGAATTGATTGTGCTCCCTTGAGGCATAAAGTCAGCAAGAAGAATGCCCTTATGGTCCCAAAAAACCGTAACCATCACTTTTCCTGCGGACAGCGACTGCATGCACTTCTTCGGTTTCAGCGAATCAGTATGGCGCCATTGACGAGACTGTTGTTTTGTCTCCGGGGTGACGTAATTACACCATGTTTCATCCCCGGTAACAATGGAGTCTAGGAAATCTTCGGTATTCTCGGTGCATTCTCGAAGAAACTCCTGGGCACATCTGACACGATCAGCTTTGTGGGCTTCAGAAAGCATGTGCGGGACCCATCGTGCACAAACCTTGTGATAACCTAATCTTTCTGTCACAATTGTGTGAACTGTTTTTTCACAAACTTCAGGAACCCAGACAGCCAGGTCCTGAATCGATCTTCGAGCAGAATTCACTCAATCTTCGTCACAACTTCATCGGAGGTCGATGGCCTACCGCTTCTTTGCTCGTCATGAATGTCTGTGCGTCCTTCAGAGAACTCCCTGCACGATTTTCGGACATGTTGAACACTTATACATGCCTCCCCATAAACTTCACACAACTGCTTATGAATTTCAACCGGTGGTAAATTTTTTGTGTGCAAAAACCGGATTACAGCACGACCTTCGCATCTGGCGGTGACGGCAAGCGGGAGCTCCATCGCGGATGGCTATCAGGCCGGCACTGAACGTCACAGCGAGTTCTACCTGGGCGGGATCTAGAGTGGGGGAACCTGCACAGACGGCGGTGTTCCCAGATTTGGCCTAGCATCTCTCGCGGCGAGTTTACAGCGTTGGGACCTTACTTTTTACAAAACCCTCGTATAAACACAGCTACCAGAGTAATCCCCAATTCAGAAACCTGTATTGATCACATTTACGTAAAATCTCAAAGAAATGCCGAATTTGCTGCAGCTGTTATGCAGGCAGGTATCACTGACCACAGTCCTATTTTTCTTATGCAAAACCATTCCAACAAATGCCAAAGAATTAAACAAGAACAAAGCATACATCCCAAAATTAATTATGAAATACTTACAAATTCCTTGACAAAAGAAAAATGGGAATCTGTTCTAATACAACAAGATGCTCATAAAGCAGCATACTCTTTCATCCAGATACTGACACAATACCTCATAGACCACACCTCTTATTCAAAGCAGACTAGGTAAAAATTTAAAAAAATTACTCCATGGATTACTGCTGGTCTGATAACCTCTATAAGAATTAGAGACGAATTACATCAAACACTGGTAAGGAGAAAGTCCATAAACCATTCCATAGCAGACTTACAAAGCCTTACAAAGAGATATGAATTATATAGAAATTGGATAAACAAGCTTATCAGAATCACAAAAGAAAAATATTACACCGAAATAATTATGACAAATTCTAGCAATACAAAAACTTTATGGAAAAACATCAATGAAATAACAGGCAGACAGAAAAATAAGAAGCTACCTATTGAAACAATTTACATTAATGACTCACAGCAGACATCAGAGCCCATCACAATAGCAAACAAATTTATGGAATACTTCACTAATATAGGTCTAGAAATTGCTGGAAAAATTAAAAGTGCAACTGATGGAGCCACAAACAGAGTCAAGTAAAATAACATCCCAAAATCCCAGACACAGTCTGCCTTCTTCCCCCCCATATCAGAAGTAGAAATAGCAAGCCACATAACCGCACTGAAGAATGACTCTGCAAGTGGGTATGATAATGTAAGTAGTAAGACTGTGAATAAGTTTATACTGCTGTCACTAAAACATATATTTAACCTGTCTTTAACAGAAGGACAGTTTCCAGATCCATTTAAAATAGCTATCATTATACCAGTGTATAAACAAGGTGATAGAGAAAAAGTATGCAATTATAGGCCAATTTCCCTCACTATACATCTTTCAAAATTGCTAGAAAAATGTATTAAAAGTAGACTAATGAACTACTTGGAAGAATTCAGTATACTCTCAGAAAATCAGTTTGGTTTCAGACCAAATGTAAGTTCTCAGGATGCTATATACTCATTGACAAATCACTTATGCAAGATGATTGATATTTCCAAAAGGACAATTTCAGTATTTCTAGATTTAAAAAAAAACATTTGACAATGTCGATCATACTATACTACTCGCAAAACTTGAGAAGATTGGTATACAAGGAACTGCTCTGAAATTATTTAATAGTTTTCTGTGTAACAGAACACAAATGGTATGAATTGAAGACACCATAAGTAAAGTTGCAGAAGTCACAGTAGGTGTTCCACAAGGAACAGTACTAGGACCAGTTCTGTACCTTGTTTACATAAATGACTTCTGTGAAATAAATCTTAGTGAAAAAATCACTTCTTATGCTGATGATACAGTTGTGACTGTTACGAGTAACACTTGGGAAGACAGCTTCAATGCAGCTAAGGAAGCCCTAAACACTGTACAGCAATGGTTAAACCATAACCTTCTAACTATAATTGAAGACGGGAACAAATTCATTTGCTTTACACACAATGTAACAACACAACCACCGGACCATCAAACTCTGATACTCCACAAACCCACATGCAATAGTCACACAAAATGTAACTGCGCCAAAATACAGAAAGCAAAAAACATTATGTATCTAGGCATAGAAATCATATATATTAATTCTATAAGGTATTTTTTTGTCACAAGCCCGTTTCTTCCTTCATACTTAACCGAAATCGATGAATGAGGTGTCATTTTAAATTTTATGGTCTCCACTTTGGTCACATCATATTTTAAGAACAAAAGTTTTCAGATTTCGACCCTTAAAGGGCAAGAATGTCAATATGTCTAAAATGCTGTTTTCTGTGTTACGAGTCATTTATCTCCGTGGATGCCTATCTGAAGTTGGTTAATGAAGTATCATTTTAAAGATTACAGGGTGTGGTAGATAAGTAATGAGACTCAGTCTAGAAAAACAAATTTATTGATCCTATTTGTACAAAACGTTAATATTCTTCAAAGTACTCGCCTTGGGCGTCGACACAACGTTGCCAGCGCGTTTTCCAAGCTTCATAGGCCCCACTGTAGTCCGTTTGAGTTATCCCAGTTAGTGCCTTCGTGACAGCACGTTGGATGTTCGGAATATCGTCGAAACGATGACCCTTCAGGCATCTTTTGACCTTCGGAAATAGGAAGAAATCAGGAGGACTCAAGTCAGGGCTGTATGGTGGCTGTGGCAGAACTTCAACTCCAATTCGGGTCAAGTATGAGGTCACGAGGAACGCTGTGTGCGCCGGAGCGTTGTCGTGGTGGAGACGCCAGCGTTGAGCAAGGTCCTGTCGCTTCCGTTTGACGGCTCTGTGCAATCGCTGAAGGACTTCTTTGTAGAATTCGGCATTGACAGTCTTCCCCTGAGGGGCAAACTCTTTGTGAATTAACCCCCGCTTGTCGAAAAACACAATCAGCATTGTCTTGATGCGGGACTTTGACATTCTTGCTTTCTTCGGCCGTGGGGATACCGGTGTGTGCCACTCCGAGCTCTGGGCTTTCATCTCCGGGTTGTACTGGAATGTCCACGATTCGTCGCCTGTTACTACGTTGTCTAAAAAGTCTGGATTATTTTCCAATTCATTCAACATCTCACGGCAAACGTCCACTCGTCGTTGCTTTTGTTCGGCGGTGAGCACTCGGGGAACAAATTTTGCGCAAACTTTCCTCATCATCAAATCTTGCGTAACAATTTGGTGAACCGTAAATTTATTCACGGAGACCTCATCGGCGATCATTTTGAGACTTAAACGACGGTCGGAGTCCAGGAGTTCTTTCACTTTGGCCACCGTTTCATCCACACGACTCGTTGAAGGGCGTCCAGATCGTTCCATGTCTTCGACGGATTCCCTCCCGTTTTTAAATTCATTAAACCACCGGAACACTTGAGCTCTTGATAGGGAGTCTTCTTTGTAGGCCTCCGTAATCATAGCAAAAGTTTCCAAAACAGTTTTGTCCAAGCGAAAGCAAAATTTGATTGCATACCGCTGTTCTATCGAGCGATCCATCTTCAGCGTTTTCACAAGTGTCACGGGCACACAAACAACGTAATACGCGAAGCTCGACCCTCACTGCACCAGAGCTCCGACGCGACTGCGAACCGGTTCTATTGTTAGCTCAGATCCCCCACCACGTGACGTACAGGTGGAGACCGCCCCGCGAGCGACTGGGGCGCCGCGGGTGGCCAGTCTCATTACTTATGCTACCACACCCTGTAAGATCTCTGATTTAGTAACGCCATATACTAAGACAAAAAATTTTCAGAATGCAAACTACATAATTGTTCTGCCTTACTTCATATTACACAGCAAGCTGTTGCAGAGGTGAAGGTTGGGTCAATGACCTTTGAAAATCACTGCTGAGACCGGGATTTCAATCTCCAGTCAGATACCTTAACCACTGACTGAGCTACAAGTCCGTTCTAGTATCTGATGGTATTTGTACCAGTTTGAAAAAAAGATTTGCAAAATTGAAAACATAATATTATGGAGCAAAGTTTATTTACACAGTCAAAATTAAATCATAATAAGTCAAAAATTAGTCATAAATCCATTTCTTTTCTGTTTTAATGGATTGAAACAATGTTTTCCATTTGAATTTGTTCCGTACTTCAAGGGAACAAAACTGTCTCTATATGAAGCCTTTTAATCTCTTCAAGATGCAACACCCAACATAAAAAGTTTTGTTCTGGACAGATGATGGCTCCCGCATAAGGTTATGTGGCATCATAGTGAAGACCTTGGCTGCTTCTGTGGAAAATATTAAGCTTATTTGACAACGAACCATAGATCCAACATCACAGTTATATTTGACAGATACCGAAGTGGTTGTGCGCAAAGTGGAATAAAGTCATCTGAAATATTTTGTAGTTTGAAAACATCAGATACTTCAGCAGACATCATTTTCAGTGAGGAAACAAGTGCTGCAGTGATGTGGCAAATGAGAGTAGCAAGAACTGTGTAATGTTGATACTAATGCAAAAACTGAAAAAGGAGGAATCCAAGATCAACAGGCAAACCAAGATTTTCGAAGCAGCAACATCCGACAGTGTGATAATTCTAAGTGAGTATATTGTCTTTATCATTTTGCTAATGGGCCTTGGTAACACTTACGAGTTTGAACCCACACATATCCTCTTCATTCATGCATTTGCAGGATGTGATACAATATCAGCATATTTCGGCTATGGGAAAGAAAAATTCTGCTATCTCATTCAATACCAACCATATCTGAAAGTAACATGCATGCTAACTTCTCAGAACTCCTAGCCTCCAGAGACTAGCATCTGGAGAATACGCAGGGGAACAGCTCATCTTTGAATGGTACAGAAAAATTGCTTGTGGAACATTGGAAGGCTCAGATACGAAATGTCTAAGAAATCTGTCCAAAAAATGCATTCAAGCTAACACGGTTGCCACCAAAATCAGTTTCACTCAAAATACACGTACCAGCAAGTAAAGGATGGTTGAGAAGAGAAACGCACCAATTTCCATGAGGATGAAGGAAAGGCTCGTCCAGTCTTATTCCAGTTACAATAATAAATGCATTCAAGAGGACGCCGGTTCGAATCCCTGTCCGGGCATCCAGATTTGGGTTTTCCACGGTTTCCCAGAATTAATTCAGCCGAATGACGTCATACTGCCATCAAAAGGCCATGGCCAAAATCGTTCCCGTTCCTAGTCACCAGTCCCATCGTGCCTCTAATAACCTCGACATTAACGAGGCGTAAAGCCACCATAAAAAAAAACAATAATAAAAGACGCTGCGCCTAAGTTTACTCCAAAGGCTGTATCACGTTCCTACAAGAAACCTTGTACTCTACCATGCAGCTGTTGCTAATCAGGACTGCACTGTTCAGCTGCTTGCAAAAATTGCTCTGGCCTGTCTCATGAAAACGTTCCTGAAAGGAAGTAGATGAAGGAGAGGAAGAGTTCTTCGACCTCGAGGAAGCTGTTGCTGATGCAACGGATGAATGAGACATAATTCATTGATAAGCCGGGACAATCCAAACAGAAAAGAAATTGATTTATGACCATTTTTAACTTATTACAAATTTATTAAGAATTAATAACTATATGTCATAACATTTTGCATTCATTTTCGTTCTTTTATCAGTAATAGAGTGATCTGATAGCTCAATGGTTAAGACGTCTGACTGGAGATCGAAATTCCCGTCTCAGCAGTGATTTTCAAATGCCATTTACTCGACCTTCAGCTCTGCCACAGCTTGCTGTGTAACATGAAGTAAGCCAGAACAATTATGTGGTTTGGATTCCACCTTAAGCAGTAGGTTCCCTGCATCCAGTACTATTACTTGGTCAGGTTAGATAGCCACAAAGGAGCGCATTGCGCGGTGTATCGAAAACACATCACCCGGCGACCGAACAATACTTCGGGATCTCTCGGCCAACAATGCTAAATGATTATTGAATCAGTAATCAAAGTATAGTACATCTATATACTATGTCATACAGAAATACATATATATCAATTATATATACGGGGGTTGTAGGTCGTTTTGAGCATCAAAGTAGGTAAACACCCAACTTTTAGCAAAAGTGTGAAATTTGGCTGATTTTCGAAGAACTGTAGTTCACTTAGTTTTGAGTTTAGAAAAAAGTTTGTAGTATGAAAGTTGTAGGAAATTTTATCCTATTTCAAATTGGAAATAGAATGTTTCTCACTAGGACTCATCAGGAAAGAGTTATAGATGAAAAACTGAAAAAAGTACCAAAATTTTTTTTTTTTTGGCCACAGAAAATTGTGCCGAGGGTGTTGGAGGTCGTAAACTTGGTTTCTGCATACTCTCACCAATATATACCAGATAAGAAAAAAAAAAAATCTTCTACATGATTTAATGCAAATGAAAACTACCCCCTTACTGGATTATCTGCTAATGTCTTCAATGTTAATTCATAAGTCTGTAATACTTGGTCCTAGCTTTCTGTTTTGTTGGTCCTTAGGATGAATTATTCTACATAAAGATTATTTTGTTTCACTTTTATCGCTGGTCTAGCTTATCCCCCCCTCCCGGCAATTCTACCACCACCACGTGTTTTCCACCTGTGCTTCATTCATGTGGCGTGTTGAGATGTGACCATGTCTTTCCCCCTGTCATACCTCTTGCCTCTCACATGATTAAGACTCATGTCAAAATATTGTGAAATTTGTTTATGTTTTTCTGTTTTTACGTGTTTGTCTCGCCCTCCTGCCTTCATCTGTGGTAAGTGATGGGTAACTGTTTATTTTTCCCTATCTTTTTTTCCCTGTCTCATTTTTAATTTATTACTTGATCATGTTAATGAGATACCAACCAGTTTGGCGATAGTGGATCAGGCAGGTACAATGAACCCAAATTCAAATGTCAGGCCTGCTGTAATGGCCATCCTCAATGTAGTTTTAGGTGGTTTTCAACAGTAGAAAATTGGTACAGTCACTGTTTTCTGCCAAGTTGCTTATTTCATGAACAAATTCTATTCTTATTATATAGAACACAGTTGAAATGTTTCACAGATAAGTACTGAAACTACTACTCCATTTCTCTATTTCAGAATGATAGACTCTGCAGCATGTCAGCCAGCAAACAGAGTTTAGTTTAATTTAATTGTGATGGAGCACACGTTCCAATTGTAATTTTCCTGTCCACCCATTTCCCCCATCTCCATTTCTGTACCAGACTACTTTTGCCTCTCTTGGCCTTGCAGAGCAAAGGAAAACCACTAGGACAAAAAAGAATCATGTAAAAGAGGCTAATTCACTGTTAAGTGTAATAGACTTTAAAGCATTTAGACACCTAAACATAATTTACTCAATTTTGAATACCTACAGAAACTGAATTCTAAGTCATATTACAAATTCACGATGTACCATATCCAATTCTTCTAATTTAATCAGTGTGGAATATATCAGTGTAATCAGCTGTAATAGAAAAATGTAATTCATATGTGAAAGATTAATTTTAGAACCCTCAATTCCATCAATGAAAACAAAAAATTAATTTCTCTGCTAGTGTAAACATATGTTTGGCCACGATAAAATCAAGTGTTGGCATTTCACATTATTTACAAAGTTCTAAATGATACGCATGAACATTATAAATTTTTATGAGATCACATCTATGAAAACCTGCCCGAGGGCAGAAAACTAATGATGATGATGATGATGATGACATTTATGAGAAAATATCAAAATCTAATCAAAAAAAGGAATCAAGAGCACAGCTCAGATAAACCATTTAAAATGCTTATTCATTCTGACTTAAGCTTATTCGAAACTAGAAAAAAAAGTGGCTTTAGGCAATATAAATGACAAGGAAAGGGAAAATGACTCATAACTCACCAAAGTTTAAGGCTGCAGGAAGATAAAAATGTATATAATGTACACTAAAATAAACAATATTTCAGTTTTACACCTGATTCGTGTTGTAAGGAACGAGTGATGTGGTTCTGGAGGTGGTGCACATGCTGAAGTTTAACACATGACTGAGTGAATTATAATTATCAGTTAGTCGGGCGAGACTGAGATGTTATATATAAATACTAGCAGAGTTCCTAGCGTTGCCTGGTAGAGTTGGCATTGTTTTACCCATAAACTTGTAAGCATCCTAGAATTTCAGTAAATTCCACACCTTTGAGAAAGATAGCATAGGGGAGAAGGAGTAAACTCTCTAAAGATTGCAAAATTGTTAACCTCAGTGCCACAGATATGAGGGTTTTAATTCATACAGAAGCTGATACTGCAGACTATTTCAGAACAGAGAGCATTTTGAAGGCAGAAAAGTCATTAAAGACATAATAACAGCCATAAGTAAACATTTAAGAACAGTAAATAATCTTTAGACTAACAAAAGTTAGTGAAATCAGTCATAATCCAGCTTGTTAATAGTCAATGGTCATTTTGAGATAAAATCGGTAATTGCACACACTTTTCAACATGGTAAAGAACATTCAAAATAATAATAAATTCATAGAAACCGAATTTGGTAGCATTTCATGCGAAATACTCTGTTTAAAGCCTTTTATAATGGTTAAACACTAAATTTTAATTAACCGGCAACTTCCGAAAATTATAATCGATACTTTTAAACACATTTTGAACATAAACAACATGCTTTCCTTAACTTTCATCCTTTCTGAATAACGTAGTAAACTTTTAAAGCAGTTCTGAGTAGAGGATAAAGTGGAACAGCAATTCTAAAATGACACTGCATCTCTAAACATACGTTCAAAACACAAATAATTTTTTTACAGCTAAACCAGACACCATTCAGGGTCAGGGATACTTTTAAAACATGTATCCAAGAACAAGGGACATTAAACAAATTTTTATTTTGAGATACAAATTTTACTTCTGACACAATTCAAGGAAACATATGGGTTTCCTGAAATTTTAGAAATGGTGGCTATTTAGAACGATGGGACTCCACCGGAACTAAACAACGTTGCTGGCGGTGGCACGGTCTCACGGTGGCACATGGTTTCAGAAGAATATTAATTATGGCAAATCTGTTAACTTTTTGAGGAACTACTAAGAGGGGAAAAGTGCTTAGAACCCCAAGTCCTAAATCCCATTAAAAGTTGAAGCCTAGGGGAGAGGTAAGTCATGTGACGCGCAAGGATATCACAAGCTTATATTAGCAGTGGTGGCGGTTGTTTGGAGCAGATGCCATCGAAATGTTGATAGGGTCAGTCCTGTGTAACTTTGGGTAGCGAACTGGAAATTTTACCTTGTGCCAGTGACTGAAAGCATGTTTCATATACGCCCTGATGGATTTTGAAGTGTCGAGTGCGAACTTATCAATGGTTATATAACTTTAAATTACTTGAGGGGTTTTCTGTCTGCTTCCTACGGTGGACAACTTTCTTTCTTCTGGAAAAGTATAGCCGATAGCCTAAATATCAACTGTTTCAAACTTTGTGTTTTAATTACAGAATATAACAATATTGACAAATTCAATAGTGATTTTATTTCTTAGTTCGAACTTTTTACTTGTCTCTCAGACGATAATTATGAGAGTGGCAGCCAATATAATTAACAGTTGATTAAATTCCAAGGGCATTTTCACGGTCTACAATTTGTGAACTTTCAGAAAAACATTTGACTATGAAGAAGTATAGGAGAAATAAGTTTGTTAATTAAGGAGTGTTAGACTGATATTAACCCCTATATCAGTCTTTGCCCCTTACAAACTATTTTCATTCATGCAATGAGAAACGTGTACCAAGTTTCTACAATTTGCACCACCCATTTCCGGAATTAAATCAAACCTATATTCACCCACACCTTACCATAAAAGGTGTGGGTTAAAGTTAATTTACCCGTAAACTATTCCATAAAGATTCATGTGTACCAAGCTTTTCTAGTGCTAAACTAAATGGTTATTTAGCAGCACAGTTCTAAGAATGGTTTGATTTGGATGCTTTGATATAGAATGTCAGTTCTTATTTTAGTCCAGGTTACATTTCAACACAAGTTCAGCTAATGTTGCTGCTTGAAAATCCAAACACGGACCGTACACGCATTAATACATAACACATGCAAAAAAAAAAATAGAAATCTATCTGAAATAAGTCTGTTTATTCTGGCATCGTGCAGAAAATACAGATTTTGAATGGATTTTCAGAATCTGAAATCTTTGAGTCAAAGTTAAAATTTAATATATATCTTAAGATATTACGACACTCTTATTTTCTAAAAGAAATCTAGCATTACCTGAAAAATGTGGAATAGATTTTTACTGAGTTTTCGCAGTATCAAACATCAGATATGTCTCATTACGCTTACTTGTCTGCCGCTGGAGCTAAAAAATTTATCATTATGCTACTTAATCTGACACTGGAACTCAAAATTCAAATATATTCCATACCTGTCAAAATATTCATACTTCTGATTTGTTTCAGGGATTTATAAACTGTGGTGCCATTTTATTGTGAACATAATGCAAATGACATTGTACTTGTACTGACAGAGATTGTGATCAAAGAAAATCTCTTTTGTTTTTTGTTATTAATTTCTAGCATTAAAAAGCATTTCTGGCATTTAAAAACTGAATATCCTGAATTAATGGAAAAAATACTTCAAGTTTTGTTTAGTGTGCAAAATAGTTATTATTGTAAAGTTATCTTATTGTTTTCATTAAAGGCTGTGGTCAGAGATATTGTAATTGTATGTTAGTGCAAAGTATGCAACAGCTAATCCTTCTATCTTTGGGATTTGTTACCACATGTTCAGAATTTCATTTAATGCTCCTGCGTTATGTAACATTGAAACATAAGACATGCCAAACAAAGGGATTCTAACCTTTAAAATGGTGAACACCCCATCAATATCTGCTCAGTAGTTTCTGATTTTTTATATGACAAATTTATCCGGTTTTTGTTTTATAGATGTATATCTTGCAGGTGGAGATAGAGTTAATAATGTAACCAAAGGGTATGGAATGTTAAAAAATAAGAATAAACAAATAAACTTTGAAGAAATTTGTAACTAGTTAAATGATGACAATGATACGATATCCATGAGAGAACTGTCCAGATACCATAGCATTATCATTCTCCCTGCTGATAAGGTCTCAACCACAGTAGTGATGGACCACAATGACTATGAGACTGGGATGCTGAGGCAGCTGTCTGACACAAACACCTACCTTCCACACCCTGCAAATCCCACCACCTGCATATGCCAAGAAATACAAATGTTCCTGGACCTACAAAGCCCTTTACAAGGTCTCACTATCAAGCCCATCTCCCTCCTAACTCCCCAGAATCCCTGTACACCCATCCTGTACCTTCTTCCCAAGATCCAGAAAGTTGGAAATCCAAGGTGACCTATAGTTGCAGGATATGGGTCACCAACTGAATGGATTTCTGCCTTGATGGATCAGAATCTCCATCCATTTGTACAGAGTCTTCCCTCCTATGTCAAAGATATCCCACACTTACTTGAACATCTATCTACAGTTCACACATCCATACCTCCAGACTCCTTCATAGTCTCCATCAATGTAACTTCCCTCTATACCAACATTCCACACAGACCGGGCCTCAGTACCCTGGAACATTTCCTTGATATGCGACCCCCACACAACCATCCAAGTAAACACTTCCTTTCATCCTTGGCTCACCTGATTCTATCCAAAAACTTCTTCACCTTTAATTTCAGAGTATATCACCAGATCCGTGGCACTGCTATGGCACCTGCATGGTTCCATCCTCGGTCGTCTGGATGAATGTTTCCTTAACCACACCCCCTCTAAGCCCACTGTGTGGTTCAGATACACAGAGGATAAATTTATGGTCTGGACCCACAGTGAAAATTCCTCCATTCCCTTAAAAATTGCCACTTCATTAATTTTATCTGACCTACTCCCGCTCACACATTACGTTCCTCGATGTGGACATCATGCTCAGTCAAGGTGCCTTTACATCTCTGTTCACATCAAATCCACTAATCTGCAGCAACATCTACAATATCAAACATTCCCTCCATTATAGTCTTGCTATCCATGGCAGACGAATAGGTTCTGATTGTGAATCCCTCTCCCAGTACTCCCAGATTCTATCCCAAGCCCTTATTTACCCTGCAGATCTTGTACAGAAACAAATCTTCTGTGCAATCACCAACACTCCAAGTAACCACTCCTGCCCGGCACCTCTGAAATCTGACCATTGCCCTGCCTTTGTCACCCAGTTCTCTCCTGGCCATGAATCCATCAATCGAATCCATCAACAGGGTCATGACTTCCTTCACTCCTTTCCAGAAATGCACATTCGTCTACCAAAAATTCTGCCAACTGTCCCCGTACATGTTTCGGCAGACCACCTAATCTCAAATACATCTTCATTCACAAATACCCTGCATCACTCTCTCCAAAAACCCCATATGGATCTTTTCCCTGCAATAGACCTCAGTGCAAAACCTGCAGCATGCATCCTCCCACTACAACATATTGCACCCAACTACAGGAGAAACACTCGGCATCATTGGACATGCCACATGCTCCACAACACATATTATATACCAGCTAACTTGCCACCACTGCACTAGTTCCTATATAGGCCTGACTACACAACAACTCTGACAGAATGAATGGCCACAGACAAATATTCCACACCCACAATTTATACCTTCCAGTACCAGAACATGCTAACTTCCACAATTCTAACAACCTCAATGACTGTTTCACCATTAGAGCTATTAGAGTTTTTCCCAAAACCACCACAGCTTCAGACCATTGGAGACAGGAATTTGCATACAAAAATATCCTGGGTACCAGACATCCACCTGGCCTCAACCGCCAATAAAATTTCATTTTTTGATCCATCACTCATTATTATTAGTATTATAATCATTATCATTTAATATAAACAAATTTCTTCAAAATTTAATTGTTTATTATTTATTTTTATTTTCCACTTTAGTATTCCATATCCTTTGGTTACATTGTTAATTCTATCGCCACCCGTGAGATATATGTATTTATATATAACATCTCAGTCTCTCCCGACATATCAATAATTCACCCAGTCATGTGTTAAACTTTGGTTTGTGCACACCTCCTGAGCTACATGACTCATTCCCCATAACATGAATAAGGTGTAAAATTGAAATATTGTGTATTTTATTGTACTTTATGTACGGTTTTCTATCGTCGTAGGTTATTTGGTGATTTTTCAAGATTCAAAAATCCAGTAATGGTCAGATGGGTACAAGAAATCAAAAGGAGAACACTGAATCCTTGGTTTCAGACCAGAATGCTACAATAGACATTTTTAAAGCATCCAGATGGTAAAAACCGTCACAGTGCATAAATGCATAATGACCAGGAAGTGGATGCTTAATCTCATGGTGACAAAAGGAATTTTGTTGACCCTGACATATGGAAATGTAAAATGGAATACAATAAATGATGTCATGTGGATTGCCTGTGGTGATTCACCAACTGGATACTCCAACTTCTTCCCACAAAAACAGGCATAAGGACTGGCACTGGATTTACCTCCCAGTTTCCTAGCTCTGGCCAGGGGTGGCTCTAGATGTAATGCCACTGTGGCATATCACTACTTTCTAAGCAAGATAAATAAATAAAAAATAAATGTAATGAGAGAGAAAAAAATATTTAAAATGCAGAACTCTAATATATGATTATTTTCGACAGGAGGGTAAATATTGAACACCATCTGTTGGCTACATCAATGAACTAGTTTGAAGGGAGGGAGGACTGCTTTGCAAGAAGGGATTGATGACAAGTTTGTTCTGTCTCAGAGAGCTTGAAAAAGTTCATAACACTGTCAGTAGAGTGCAGCAGCAGCTGTGATTTTTTCCACATGAATTACGTGGAATATCCAAGATTTTTATTATTGGACGCAGGGAACTGTGGCAGAGCTTACAGTCTGGAATTTGAGTGATGAATCCAGGCCATAGCTTTTAGTTATCAAAAAATGCTTAAAGTGTCATTGCTAGATGATCATATTAGTGAGTTATTAAAAAAGCTATTCTCACTACTATCCTACGACAAAATAATAATATGAAAAATTTAAGAAGATGTACACAACATTTAAACATTTTGTACTGATATGGAAGTGCTTAAGTATCTCGGTTGTTGAAATTTATCCATGATGTGCATATAAAAAAATTACTAGCTGTGTGGTTGCAATGAGAAAAAAGCATTTTTCTGTTTTCCATGTGTTCTGTTTGTGGGTAAATTTAATTTGTCCCTTGGTGGAGTTTCTAATTTGGTACATTTTGCAGGAAAAATTAATACCAATGAAAAATCTGCAGTTCATATTAATGATGTGTATAGTTCTGCTCAAAAAATCAGAATCAACTTAATTCTCAGTACCACCTCACTACTGTTAAACATAACAAACAAGTGGATAAGAACATGTATATTCTAAATTTAATTATTAATTGTGTGTGATTTTGTGGTGCTTTGAAACTTTCTTTGCAAGAACACATTGAAAATGATGAATCTGATGATAAAAAAGTTTTCTGGGAATTAATTAATTTCATTTCAGTTCAAGCATAGACAAAAAATTAAAAAGACATTTGCAAGGATTCATTTTTATTACCATATTTAATAATAATAAAAAAATGTTAACTCTCAGGGTATGGTGGGGAGGAGAAGACCCTTAAAAATTGGAGGCTCTAGGTTACTGCCTAGTGGTGCTTATTGGCTAATCCAGCACTGCCTGCAGGTCAGTTCATTAATTTTTGGTTAGACAGTCATTGTTTACCATTTGATCAATTTTAAAGCATCACTGATTACTTCAGTTTCAAAATCATTTCCTTAATATGGTAGTACACGACATAATGAGAGATACAGAGTTGTAAATTTTAAAATTGCAAGATTCTTGGTCAACACTGAGTTGTTCTTCCATGCATCTTTCAGCAATCTGTTGAAAAATATCAGTGCTGTCACTACCTGAGTAAATTATTTCGACTAACACTGGCACTGACTGCGAGTTAAGCTGGCTGGCTCAATAATTTCCTTAACTCTGGTTTTATTATTACTGTCATGAATCATATAAAAAGAATAAAACAGTTTACTTCCAATGTATTACCTTCTAATGTTTTGGAACAACTCTTTGATGTCAGATGAAACTGGAAGATGGTCAAATTCAGATGGATCATATGACCTATAAATAGAAAGAAAAAAAAAATCACAAAGCAATTAGTAACATTTGTTATACACTGAAGTGCCAAAAGTAATACATATCTCCTAACATTGTGTAGGTCACCTTTTTGTAGAGCAAAGTGCTGCAACCAAATGTGGCATTGACTCAATAGGTAATCAGAAGTCCCCTGAAGAAATATTCAGCCCTTATTCCTCTACACTTATCCATAACTGCAAAAGTGTTATGCACAACTTGACATTTCAATCACATCCCAAATATGTTTGAATGGATTCATGTAACATGATCTAGGTGGCCAAATCACTAACTGAAATTGGCCAGAATGATCCTCAAACTATTCATGAATTATTTTGAACCTGTGATAAGTCCTGCAAAAATTCCATCATTGTTTGGGAACATGATGGCCACAAATGGCTGCAAATGGTATGCAAGTAGCTGAAGATAACCATTTCCAATAAATAGTAGGTTCAGTTTGACCAGGCCCAAATCCATGCCATATAAACATAGCCCATTCTACCACTATCTTGCACAGTGTCTTCCTTACTGACAACTGAGGTCCACTGTTTTGTGGGTTCTGGGCCACACTTGAAACATACCGTCAGCTTGTCATATAACCTCATTTTACTGACAGACCATCAAAATCAGTTTAAAGAGCACTAAACACATGTAAAAGTAACAGTAAACAACTTTCAGAAGAGTTTTCAAGCATTTCAAAAGTAAGAAAACATGTTAAAAAGTAAAATTCAATTAAATTCAGAAGTCACAGAAAGTAGTATATAGGTTTTGGCCTATTTTGAAATAGATTCATTTGCATCCCTTTTCAGAGGTTCAGAATTGAATTATGAGTAAGATGAGATTAAACACTTAGTCTAAGAAATTTAGGTAAAGAGTAAGGACAAATTTAGTGACTTGGCTGAAACAGAAAAAAAAGATATTTTTTTTTAGGATAGCAGATATAATTTTAAAGGCACATTAAGAATTTATACCTCATTTTATTTGGCATAAAAAGATACATCATATACAAGAAAATAGAGTTGATAACTAAACAGCAAGTATGGTACAACAAAATCCTCTCGGGTGTCCAACCGGATGGTGTTGTAAAAACACGATGTTTCGACAGCTAGCTCTGCTGTCTTCATCAGATATCTTCTAGTTGTCGCAAGCTGACTGTCACTGCCTTGACTAGCTTAGCCACCCATTGAACTCCATTTATATCTTCAGTGATGGCGCACAAAATCTTGGGCTCACTACGATGCCTGCTCCCCTGCCACCCGGATATGCTGGCAGAGCACGATGCTGGAAGGGCTTAAGATTTTTTTTTTTTTTTAAAGTAATTTAAATTGTTTTCATGAGTGTTCTGTTACTTAAATCATTACTTCATTTTAACTAAAGTAGTTCCAAACTGATCACAATCTATATAGCATAGACCACAATTAAAAATAATATTACAACAAATGATGTAAGTTGTTAAGATTTATTTTTAATTTCCATTGCTTTAACTGATGCCATATTTCAGCCTCGTGTAACTGTCAGCCATTCAAACATTGTCGTAGTTTCCATATGAATCATAAATATAAAAAAAGGGAGGTGTCAGAACCAGTGATGTTGTTCGATCAATTTTATGTCGCCATGTATTAATATGCATGTGATTGAAGGATTGTTTTTCTGGCTGCAATTTTAGTATAGTTTGTGGTTAGGTTGAAATGCTACCTGGACCAGGATAACAACTGAACGTTTTTGGTAAAGTGTAAGGCATGAGGAATTACACTGAACTTTTTTTTGTAACACTTCTATTTAGTTAAGCAACTGCCAATAAATGAATTGCCAGAGCATTGTAAGAAAAGTATTATTTTGTTTAAATTTGCATTTTAATTATTATGTGCTACTTTTTACTGAAGTGATTACTTGAATTAAATGAAATTAGTTCCAAATTGAATGCTAATTATTCATCCTACACCACAATTGAAACTAATATTACATGGCTTAAGGTAAGTAGTTAAAATTTATTTTTAGTAACTTCGGAAGCATTTGAAATGGAGGTCCTTAACCATGCGTGCCTAACACCGAAAATGTGGATCCGGTACGTTGATTATACCTATGTCATCTAGCCTCATGGGAAGGAGAATTTGCAGGAGTTCCTACACCACCTGAAAAGTGCCCATCCAAGAATCCAGTTCACCATGGAAGTGGAAGAAAATGGACAACTGCCATTCCTCGATGTCCTTGTTCAAAAGCGAGGTAATGGCCGTTTGGGTCATACGGTGTAATGCAAGGTGACCCACACCAATAGATATCTGCACGCCATGTCGCACAATCACCCGGCAACGAAGAGAGGTGTATTAAAATCACTGAATTTATGAGCGAAGACAGTATGTGGCTCGGAAAGTCTGAGGAAAGAAATGGAGACTCTTACAAAAATATTCCGAGCCAACAACTATAGTGAATCAGACATCAGAAGGGTTTTCAGACCTAAAAAAAAACCCATGGAAGACTTCAACTTATCTCATGAGACCAATGTGCCAAGAAAATTCGCCTAGCTTCCATACATATGTGGCATCACTGACCGGATTGGGAAACTGTTGAAGTGAGTGGAAGTGCGAATCATATCCAAAGCTCACTGCAAACTCAGCCAGTCATTATGCAGGGTAAAAGCCAAATTACACCCTCGCCACCTTACGGGTTTTTACGAAATTCCCTGCAGCTGTGGCAGTGTATACATCGGAGAGACAGGTCGCACAGTGGCGGAGAGACTTAAAGAATTGATCCGTCACTACAAATATAACAACAGCGACAAATCTGCCGTCGTTCGTCATGCTATTGACACCGGGCATGAAATAAAATTTCAAGATACGATGCTGCTGTGGAGAGAAGACCACTGGTGGCCTCGATGTGTGAAAGAGGCAGCAGATATCTTAAGGAATTTCAACATCAACGAAGATAGCGGCCTTTTCCTCTGCGATGCTTGGCGACGGTTGCTATGTGAACATAAATATAAACAGTATCTCTGAAGAAGGCTGGAGTATACCAGCCGAAAGCTTAGATAAATTATCCAATAAACGATGTGGCATACCCTGTAAAGCTATAATTCATGTATAAAGACAGCTGCAGAAGTCTTAAGAATCATGTAGGGAAGTGATTTATAAATACGGGGCCTCGGACAATGTTTGTGAACTTTGAATGTAAAACTTTATATGGTAATAGAAAAATTAGTAACAAAAAACAAGAAGTAAGCATCCAAAATATAAAGCAGTACCATCATGCTCACAAGGTATGGGGTTGCAATCAAAGTCAAGGTTGCAAGAGTGAATGCTTATAAGCAGTATACGTGTTTTTTAAAGAGTTACCTGCAGTCTTTACATGTGTTTTTGCAGTTCGATTTAGAATGTAAAACATGTGATCTGATACCAGTTTCGTTTCAACAGCTTCTAAACAATATGTAGAGTGATTATCAAGTAACGACTTTTTATATGGATATGTAACCTCTCCACTATTATCTGTTGTGATAACAATAGTAAACAGATTGGCGACCACAAATATCAAACCCATGTATCCTCAGTAAAGTATCAGACACATCACTGACAACTATGTGGTCATAGCTAATGACAAGATCTGTGTATAACCCCAATGTACATTTTGCCATTACAAAACCCATTTTTCTCCACAATTTCTAAAGTATCTCACTTCCTCATCCTATTAACCATATTTTACCTATGACCAGTTATCAGCTCCCAACCATCCTTCTCACCCTCCTCACTAAAACCATTATCTCTACTTTCTGCCTCCACAGCCTGAGCCTTCATAAGCTGAGCCAGCACAGGCTGAGCCTCTAGGACCCTGACCCTTTCGTGCAACTCCTTGACCATTTTGCCTTTCACCCTGATAATTTCATCCAATTACATTTATCATTTCATCCCCAATGGGTCAAAACTGTGGAAGAGCCTCATTTATTTCCCATGTTCCCATATTCCTAATGAAACCACTTATTACAGCAACTACTTGCACACTGTTTGCCAGGCCCCACAATTAGCAGTCACGATTTTTCCCAAATACTTTTAGTACTGGTACATTCTAAATGAACCTTAAATTAATTGATAAAGTACAGCAACAAAATTTACACTATATGCTTAACATTTCTAATATTAAAATTGTATTAAAGCTTCACTCCTGAATACTGTTAATGTAATTAAAAAGTACATAAAAATGTTTTAGACATCACACTTTTAGTATCAATTATTATTTTGATATTTTTAGGAATAATTAAATAAGAAAGTATTACATTAAAGATTTAACTAATCAATAAATATAACTTCAGATATTAAAAAAGTTAATTTTTTGGACCACTACTATTGAGCAGCATAAGTTACTTTTTCACAATTTATTTTTTATATTACTAGCAGATTATTGTTACTTTTATGCTTTAATACTAATAAAAATAATAATCTGTTAAATTTCAGACAGAACAAAAGTCTACAATATGTTTTAGTAGCAATCTACAACAATCGAATCTAAAATACTTTTTTATTTAACTAGCTGATGCCCACGACTTCGTTCGTTTTGTAAAGAATTTTGATTGACAGCTACCGACATGTGGCCACCATACAGCATGATGGGAGATTTAAGGCTAATACCACACATAAACATCAATGACTTGCGCAGGGTATTTATGGCTGCAAAGTGAAATATAGAGACATAAACGTCTTTGTTTGAAATATAAATTGTCCACTGTAGGCCAATTTCAAACACCATATCTCCCACCCCATGACAGCTCTTGACATGATACCACCATGGTGCACAGTGGGAGACCTGAGATTAATACCACACACAATCACCAGTGGACTGCGCTGGGTAGTTTTGGCTATAGAGAGAATTATAGGGACACACATGTTTATTTTTTATCGGGTCCACCACTTTCAACCACCATATCTACCACAACCACTCGAGTTCAATACCACACACCATCACCAGAGGTTTGCGCTATGTAGTTGTGGAAACATAGTGAAATATACGGACACTCATGTCTTTAGTCAAAATATGAAAATATCTTTGATTGGCCATTTTCAAGAACCATATCTCCCACAACCCCACAGCTACTGAAATTCGGCCAACGTTTTGATTGATGGGTGACTCTGTGCTACTTCCACACACAAACACCAGTGATATGTGCTAGACAGTTTTGGCTGAAAAATGATATACCGGGACACATATGTTTTTGTTATAAATATGAAAGTGGTGCAGATCGACCACCTTCAACCACCATAGCTCCCACACCCCCATAGCTACTGACATCTAACCACCATAGTGCATGAGAGGAGACATGATACTACTACCACACCAATGGTCTATGTTATGTAATTGTGGCAGAAAACTGACATATACAGAGACACATGTCTTTGGGCGAAATACGAAAATATCCTTGTTCTGCCATTTTCAAGCATCATATCTCTCACACTCCCACAGTTACCAAAATTCGGGCAACAGCCAACATTGTGATTAATGGGTGTCTGTGTGCTACTACCGCACAGAAACAACAGTGATATGCGCTAGGCAGAAAAGTGATACACAGGGACAATTACGTCTTTGGTAGAAATATTAAAGTGGTGCAGGTCAACCTCTTTCAACCACCATATCTCCCACACCTCCATAGGTGCTAACATCCAACCACCATAATGCACTATAGGAGACATGATACTACTACCACACACAAACACCAATGGTCTATGCTATGTAGTTGTGGCAGCAAAGTGAGATATACAAAGACTCATGTCTTTGGTCGAAATACGAAAATATCCTAGATAAACCACTTTCAACTACCATATCTCCCACAGTTACCAAAGTTTGGCCAACATTGTGATTGAGGGTGACTCTGTGCTACTACCACATACAAACACCAGTGATCTGCGCTAGATAGTTTTGGCTGAGAAGTGATACACCATGACACATACGTCTTTGGTAGAAATATGAAAGTGCCGCAGGTAGATCACTTTCAACCACCATATCTCCCATACCTCCATAGCTACTGACATCTAACCACCATAGTGCATGATGAGACATTTGATGCTACTTCTATACACAAACACTAATGGTCTGTCCTATGTAGTTGTGGCAGGAAAGAGAAGTATATGGAGACACAAGTCTTTGGTCGAAATATGAAAATGCCCTGCATCGACCACTTTTAATTATCATATCTCCCACAGCCCCACAGCTATTGGCATTCGGCCAACATTGTGCACCATAGGAAACTTCATGCTACTTCCACACACAAACATCAGTGATCTGTTCCAGGTAGTGGTGGCTGAAAAGTGAATATAGGAAAACATACGTCTATATATATAAGATTACACAAGAATTTAGGACGTTAAAATAGATATACCAAAGTGTTTGACTACAATTTGCTGTATTGTATCTAGCTATCAAGCTTTTAGGTAATTATAAACCAATGAAACAAGCAAAAAAGGAATGAAGATTAACCACTAACAATTGGTGATTTCTAAAGTACTATTTCTAAGCCTAAATATTTGTATTTCACCTCACAAACAATCAGTTCTTTTCTGTTATTAGTTTTACAACTGAGGACCCTCAAATAAATTGTCTAAAACACTATTACAAATTATCTAAAGCTGTAATTAGGATAACCGGTAGGGTGATCACAAGATTTTTTATAATGGCACAAACAACTTTCCCAACACCAATAAGGCAACCCATTCGAGCAAACAGGAGGATTAGAAAATCATTAGAAAAGTTTCTTTATGAAGAGAGTGTTGCTCTAAAGTAAGCAAATTTTATAGGTTCATTAACCCAGCATCATTACCATGGTTTTGGCCAACAGATCCACTTTGACTCTTTAATTCTTTTCTTTCCACTGTTCCTACTGATGTTTCTATTGCCCTCGCCATTCTGGATTTTACAGTAATGTTGTTTTCGTTAATCTAAATTTTGAGATGTGTTGAACATGTTCTGTCCAATTCCTCCTGTAATCTGGGCTAAAATACTCCAATGCTCTAGATGCTCATTTCCTTTCATATTTGACTGTTTCATTTATGGTCAAGCAATTAGAAGAGGAGGTATCTTCTCTATGTTTTAACTAAACCGTTATTAACTTCTAGTTTTAACTTCAATACAGCAGCAATTGTAACACAACTAAACATTGTGTTTACACAATATGACTTAATCTGCTGTCTGACATCAGACCTTTACACTATTTTGTACATAAAGTACACAAAAAGAGCTATCTATTATATTATGTTGCAGTTTATTACATTTCTTGCTCAGTCTTTGTCCATAAACTTGTGAAACTGCATCAATAACTTTTATTGCATCATGTGTAAATATGGCCAACTGTATTGCACGTAATTCTTTCTTCTGAAATCCGTATTTGTTTGGTGTATGTCAATTGTTTTTATCTAGAAAATTCATAATGTTATGCTCCATAATCTAGTACAAGCAGATGTAGATTTGGTTTGGTATTTTCTATGATCACTTTGATCTCCTTTCTTAAAAATCAGAGTTTTCTTCACGATTTTCCAATCAGAAGGTAATTTTTCTCTTCTAAATATTTACAGTAGCCTATATATCAGACACAAATGTTCCAATTTCTGCCACACATTCTGAAAATTCTCTTATTGGGATTCCATCAGAACCTGGTACTTTCCTTCAGGAGATCTAGTTACTTTATAATACCTGCTGTACCTATTTGCAATGAATCCATCTGCTACTCCACCTGACATGGGGAAATTAATGAAAACTCCGTGAATAAATTTTTTAATTCTGTGTTAAGTATGTTAGCTTTATCATGTCTTTAGTTAATATCAAATCTATCCTAAATTGGAATATTCTTGTTACTACAATTGACTTTTTGAATGTACAAGCAAAATGTCTTTGGGTTTTCATTGATGCTCCAGAAAGAGAGTTACAATGGGAATCAATCAATGATTCACGCATCACATTTTAAAACATCCCATTAACTCACTTAAGATTTCTAAATCACTACAACACCCTATCCTTCTTGTGCATGTGTGTATTCTCCTTAGCTTTTTGAGTAATGTTTTCACTGCATGTGTATACCACAGTGGAATTTTTTCATCCTTTATTGTCTGTTTTAATATTTGTATGTCCATACCTGCGTATAAAATGATGCTATATCTCTTCAGTGGCGCCTCTTGAAGGTATGGTAACTATTCCACAGATAAGTTCTGAAACACTCCTTTGAGGTCTCACAAAACTGTACACAAGCTGTTCTTTTTGCCTTTTTTTACTTAATTATTGGTTTGAAGGTTGCAATTACAGCTTTGCAAACACTTATTCCTGTAATCTTTGAAATGTCAGTGAATAATTTTGGCCTATTGATATCCACAAGATATTTTTGTTAATGTTCTGACACAGCATTGGTTCATTTACCAGCTGCTCTAGATGATGATCTGAGAACAGATCAAAAATGAATTCTCACTGTGCCATTAACAAGCCCACCAGACACGATTTTTTTTTTTTTTTTTACTTATGACTTTACGCCTCGTCGATGGCTAAGGTCATTAGAGACAGTATGGGACTGGGGACAAGGAACGGGAATGAATTGGGTCATGGCCTTTTGGAAGAAAGCATCCTAACATTCGCCTGGAGTGATTTGGGGAAACCATGGAAAACCCAAATCTGGATGCCAGGACGGGGATTCGAACCCATGTCCTCCCGAATGTGAGGCCAGAACACTAACCATTCACCCACCATGCTTGATACCAGATACGGAAATATTTTGTTCCCATGTTAGGAGACATGTTAACATCATTTATTGTGTACACACAGTATGCCTCAGCATTTTTCATGATCTATAGTAGAGGTGTCAAACTCAATTTTGCAGAAGGCCGTATATTAAATTTAGAATGAGTAGGCGGGCCAGATTCAAATTTAAAAAAATGTACTTCCGTAGAGGAATCGAGTGAAGTCTAAAAGCTCTAAAAACATGATTCTTCTTTATGTCACACATTGCGATCATGGCCCGTATTGATAGGGCCCGGGGGCCGGATGTGGCCCATGGGCCATATCATTGACATCACTGATCTATACGTTAACTTGTTTCATGGTGGGGAAAATACGAACAGCAGCAAAATCACCTGACAAAGATGTGTGCCTCCACTTACATAATAACTGCAGCTGAGTTGTTATTAATTCACCAACCGCAAACTATACAAGAGATCAGTGAACACAAAGTCATTGCATGGTCACATGTTAATTGTGAGTTTGAAAATTGAAATCTGTTGTCCCATGTTTAAAAGACAAATCAGACTAAAATAATGTTTTCACATAAACAAAAACCACCTTAAAACATTACACAAAAATCAAAAGAAAATACATGCTTGCTCAAGGAGGATAGGGTGTTGTAGTGACTACAAAATTTTAGATGAGTTAACAGGACGTGTTGAAAATGCGATGCAAGAGGCATTTAGTGATTGTAGTTGCAACTCTCTTTCCTAGAGCTTCACTGAGAACCAAAAAACATTTTAGTCATATATACATCAAGTCAGTTGTAGTAGCAAGAATATGCCTGTTCTAATTTAGGCAAGATTTGAGGTTGATGAAAGATACAATAAAGCTAAAGAACTTAACACAGAATTCAAAAATTCATTCACTGATTTTTCACCCATTTCTCTATGTCGTGTGGATTTAGAGATGCGAGTAGGTATTATAAAGCAGTTAGAGGCTACTGTAAATCCTTAGAAGAGAAAAGGTACCTTCCAACTGGAAAATCATGAAGGTAATTCCGATTTTTAAGAAATGAAATCGAATTTATCATAGAAACTACCAACCCATATCTATAATATCTGTTTTGTAGTGGAGCTTATTGTATGCTCAAACATTATGAATTTTCTAGATGAAAGCTATTTGCATAGCCTACACCAAACCAATATGGATTTTGGAAGAAAGAACCATGAAAAATACAGCTGGCCCTATTGACACATGAAGTAATAAAAGTTATTGGTGAAAATTCACGAGTTGACGCATTTTTTTGGATTTTCATAAATCCTTTGATTCTGTGCCACACAACCAGCTTTTTGCGTATATTCAAGCATGCAATATATCAGATCAGCTCTGTGAATGGATAAAGGATTTTCTAATCCGTCGGTCATAGTACGTCATCATTGATGCAGAAACCTCTTTCAACCAAAAAGTTATATTAGACATCCCTCAAGGAAGTGTAATAGGGCCAATTCTTTTCTTAATTTCTACAAACGATCTAGGAGAAAACTTGAATAGCAAGAGTTTGAGATTGTTTGCAGATGATGCAGTCATCTATAGGTAAATAAAAAAAAATGCCATTTGATTAGAAATTCAGCATGATATGGATACTATTTCGGCATGGAGCGACAAATGGCAACTTACATTAAATTGTGAAAAGTGCAAGGCAATGTGCATAACTAAGAAAAAGGATCCTTTGATTAGAAATACAAAATAAACTGGTCAGATATTGATATGGTTGATTCCGTGAAGTGTTTGGGCATAACAGTACAAAGGAACCCAAAATACGGCTTGCACATTAATTCGGTCGTAGGTTGGGGAGATTCTAGGCCAGTGTTTCCCAACCTTCTTTGGGTCATGTCCCACTTTCAACATTTTTTTGCCCCCCATACATAATTTTTAATAAAAAAATTATTTGTTATTAAAGAAACTTATATAGGATGGTTTTTGAAAGAAAGCACTTTAATATTATCATAAAACACAGTAAGTAAAATTAAAAAACATATAATGAAATACTAAAATTCAAATTCAAAAGATTTATAATCAACATTTATTATGGCAATTTAGTGTGATCCTTTTAAGAATTTGCTTTTTTGCTATATTTTGTAACCATATCTGGCATTGCGTTTAAATAACCCAAAGAGAAGCAGTAAAGTCGTATCAAGTCAATTTCTAAATTGCCCCCCTAAAAAAACCAAATTGCCCCCCTGTGGGGCGTGGGCCCCACGTTGGGAAACACTGTTCTAGGCTGAGACTCATTGACCAAATCTTGAAAAACTGTAGGAGGTAGTGTACAAAAACTCTTGTGTGTCCACATTTGGACTACTGTTGTGCTGTTTGGGATCTGTTTCATAGTTTTCTGATTGACAGCATAGGAAAGCACGGATAAGAGCAACTCGATTTGTAGTTGCTTGTCACAGTCATTATGAAAGCATCACAGATTCGCAGATTGGGCTGGGATACTCTAGTAAACAGATGAGGTAGGTTTCGGTTGGACTTATTGGTAAGCATGCTATTTTCATATACAAGTGTGATGAAATACTTTCTCGACTGGCCTATTTTGGCCACAATGACATGAGTGATAAGATTAGAGAAATAAGATGCCACAATGATTCTTATATGAGTTCTTTCTTCCCTTGTGCTAATTGGGACTGGAGTGAACAGAGTATAGATTAGTTTTGGTACAAAGCAACCTCTGCAACTCACAATTTTGTGAATTGTAAGGTATGCAAATGTAGAACATTCCAAGAGCAAATGAGAAATGAAGACATGGAGCCCAGAATGTCACTACCCACCTTAAGCTGGGCTTTAACTGTACATAAATTACAGGCAACAATGCTTGATAAGGCAGTGATTAATTCAAGCAAAAGGACAGATTTATGTGACACTCAGTCACGTAGAAGGCTTTGTTAGGATTTGTTTGATTTGGCTGCAAATAAATTATTAAATAACACACATGATGAAAAAGCTCTCACAGAAATGGCAAGGTTGTGTTATCTATCCAACAGCTAGTAATTTTTATTCACGGGTCAACATTCCTCACCTCACCAAAGATGATGGGCGGGTAATGTGGTTGTAAGGAGCTAGTTTAGACCCAATTCTAAGTCAGCTAAATATTAGTACTGAACCACAAGAACATGGATACTGGGATCAAGCATGAAGGTCTTGAATTCAGGAGGACATTGGTTCAAATCCCTGTTCAGGCATCCAGCTTTGGGTTTTCCATGGTTTCTCCAACTCACTCCAGGCGAATGTCAGATTGCTTCCTTCAAAAGGCAATAGCTGAATTCCTTCCATTTCCTTGTTCTCAATCTCATGCATGATGCCCAATTAAGTTTACTATATTTTGCCATGATATTTACACTAAGATCTTCAACAAACAAGTTCTCCTCTTTCATAAAAAAAACTATTTTTTTATTTTTTTTATTTTTGTTCTCAATAATCTATTTATTTTCATTCTAATTTCCCTCCCCCCCCCTCTTTCTTTCCCAGTCAGATATTATGTCCACATTCCCATGTAGCTGTTCAGTCTTCTCCTATTTTAATCATACTGTATAATGTTACATCATTTGCAAACACCCTAAATTCTGTCTGTAAACCACCAACACATCAACAAAAACAACTTAATATTGTGAACAATTAAAAAAAAAATCATAAGCGACATCATAATACAACTCATCAATATCTTTTATTGCTCACCCTTCAAGTGTTGTAGCCCGCACATCAGCATCATCATCTTCATCGTCATCATCTTCTTCATCATCATCTTCACTGTTATCTGAATTATCAGAGGTATGTTGAGCAGTACCCTACTTGATGCTGGCTGATGAGACATTCTGTGGTCAACTGGTTCCATTCCAGAAGTGCTTGCCTCATTTAGCTAGAAGATAAAATCCCATGAATTGGGTTGAGGGGGTGGGGGGAGACAGAATATTCCAGTGATGACGACTATTGAAATAGCACTAATAATACACTAAATTAGACTATACATAATTTCAAATCTATTATTTTATAGTTCACCTCTGAATGAAAATAAGGCTTTAAAATGAAATATTATGAAATGGGTTTTCTTTTTCCTTTTTCACTACAAAACTTTTTAAGATTTAAAATATAGTCTAGCACTACTACCCCTCCCCCTCACCCAGCTCCGTCATTGCCGCCAACAGTCGTTTCATCCAGCACGGGTCGTAGTGCTAGGCTATCTAAATGAAAATACTAAAAACATTTGAAATTCATCCTGAGGAAATCATGAAGAAAAAAAGAAAGCTGAAAAAACATAAAGGGGCTTGTGTAGATAATATTACTACAGATATCTTAAGATAGCTGGATGTGACGTACCTTATCTTGAAATATTATTTAAAATGAGTCTGGATACTTGTTGCTTACCTCAGCACTGGAAAAGTGCGATAATTATACTGGTACATAAAGGAGGGGTGAGAAATGGAGTAGAAAATTACAGGGCAATCAGTTTGACATCAGTGGAAGGTAAATTAATGGAAAGATTGATATGCAACCACATCAGACATATATGTGAGGAATGTAAGTGGTTTTCAAGTAGGCGGCATGGGATCAGGCAAGGATATACATGCGAATCTCAGTTGATGGGATATATGCAAGCTATTCAAATGAAATGGACAAGGGGGGCCAAATTGATAGTGTAGCACTAGATCTGTCAAAGGTGTAGTAACTAAGGTAAAAACTATTGGAGTGGATGAGAAAGTGATTTGCTGGGTAGAAGAATTTTTAAAACGTAGAAAACAGAAAGTTAGGGTAGGAAATGTAGTATCAAAGAAGTAAAAATGGGTGTGTCAAGGGTAGCGTATTGGGACCAATGCTATTCATTATTCTAATGAATAATTGTGTTGATTGTTTACTATCTGAAATTAGATTGTTTGCAGATGACAAAATGCTAAATAAAAGGATCAAAACAATAGAGGACTGTAAACAAATGCAGGGTGATCTGGACAGGATATCCAGTTGGGTTGGTAAACATGGGATGAAGTTAAATGCAAAGAATAGTCAGCTTATTAGATACACAAATAAAAAACAAAAGGTTAATTATGAATATAAGGTGGGGAAAGAATTGCTTGCTGAAGACTTGAAATGTAAATATCTTGGCATTACTTTTGATAACAAGCTTAACTGGGCAGGACACATTGGACAGGTGGTAGGAAAAGGTTTCAAAATTCTGCACTTGTTGGAGAGAGTGATGAGGGGATGTACGAGAGAAGTAAAGGAATTGGGTTACAAAACTTTGGTCAGACCATTGCTCGAATATGGTAGTGTAGTATGGGACCCTTTTGCGTATCAAATACAGGAGTTGGAGCAAAAAGGGCTGCTAGATTTGTTTCTGGAAATTATCGCAGAATGCAATCAGAGACGGATATGATAAAGGAGCTGGAATGGGATTCATTGCAAGACAGGAGGAGGATGAGGAGGGTCATGGGAGTGTACAGGGCATATACTGGTGATGAGGCATGGAAAGATATTGCAGTAGGTATGAAAAGTAGTGCATGGAAGGGAAAAGATGACCATGACCACAAGCTGGCACTCGATTTCAGGCACAAGGGTGTGGTAAGATTTTTTTAGGTAAGGGTATCAGATTGGAATGAGTTACCAAGGGAATGATGAATAATTTACCAAAAATGTTGAAAGAATTTAAAGTTAAAATCTGTAGAGGGCAAATGAAGGTGGATGCAGGAAATGGGGAACATGGGTGTGCAGGGAAATTGCCACCAGACCATGTGCTCCATTGCAATTAAATTACAAAGATGTGTCAATGCCAGTTAATTGCTGTGCAGTTCTGGTGCTAGCAGTGTGAGCAACAGTCTTGAATATAACGGCAGAGTATGCTGTCAAAAGCTTATAGAGAGGAAATGCACCAGCGAGTAAGGAATCTGGAGAAGTTTTGCAAGAAAGAAGCAGTGCTTCCAAAATGTCAGGATTTTGGCATTGTGCCTCGCTTCCATATTGACAACACAGAAGCTAACCATATCCTGTATTGTGCCAGTTTAGCGTTCCTCCAAGAACGCATATGTTATACATGTTTTGCACTTCGTGTAACGCATGAAAATTATGGCACTGCCATTTGCAGTTTACAGTCACACTGTCAGCGACAATACATTGTCTTTGAAGACAGAGATCAAATTCAACTGCCTGTACCACACACAGCGTCCAAGAAAAAAACTGAAACAAAATGCACAGTAGTCAAATTCATCAGAATACAGCTTGACAAAGCAACAGAAATGGTTTTGTTCAAGAATCTGAACTTTGCCCCAGTGCCAGAAGCTGTCCCCGTGAAGGAAATCAGCCATGCTGTTGAACAAGCTACCAGAAGATATGGCTGAGGAAATTTGAAGAGTAACCTGTAGAGTTCTGGAGAGAACCAAAGCTCACAAGTAAAACATTAAAAAATCAGAACACCTTGCCCTTCACACCTTGTGTCAGAATGATGGGATTGTAGTGTTGCTAGTGAACAAAAGGAATGCTGCCATTTATCTTACATCTGGTTTTACGATGCCAAGATAATAAAACCGCTTGATAACACTGATTACAAGCCCCTTAACAATGATTCAAATTTGAGGATTGATAGAAAGATGTCAGCTCTTTTAAAGAAACCAGATTCAGTCACAAAGAGCCTTTAATCTCATGCTGCCAGGCTACCAAGACTACAGCCCCTGCAAGATTCAATGGACTACATATGCCATAGGTGGTTCCACACACACTGTGGCTAAGTACCTGATGGGAATGCTTAACAGTTTGTTGGTAATTGTCCTCACCATGTTGTTGACACTCTCCAACAGATGAGTCTTCTGGATACTGATATCATAGTTAGTTTTGATGTCATATCATTGTTCTGAGACACACTCTACAACTATTACACCATCTTTTTGAACCTAATATTGTGGGCCTCTTTGAGATGGTTCTTACTTCCACTTGTTTCACTTATAGTGGGAGATTTTGCAAACAGACTTATAGTATGGCAATGGGGTCACCATTTCTGCCTGCAGTTAGCAATCTGTTCAAGGAGGATGTTAGGATCCACAGCAGATACCGGGGTACGTATCGGCTTGTACACCTAAACTTAAAGTCTTCCAAAATGTTATCAAAAGTTCGGGAAAAGTTCTATAACCGTGAAAAACCTTGGAGAATGCTAACTGTATGATGAAGATGGCTGCCACTTACAGATTAACCTCCTGTAAGAAAGGTACTAAGTTAGAAATGAAAGTCGAAGTCTGAATCAGTGAAGTATATATTCTTGAAATTTTCACAGAGTTTACATAAAATCAGTTAGCAATGGCAATCGGAGAAAATCACTTGCCGAAGATCACAAGTCATGAAACAGAACAGACCGCTACACCCTGAATAAAATTGAAAGTTAAAGTTCACATCGATGAACACATGTCGGAAAAGTTCAAATTTCTATGGTTGACTATCCTGTTAGTAATGGCGTCAGTAAGCCATGCTGCCCGAATTTCCGGTTTCCCATCAGCCACCGCGAGCCGGTCTCACTCAAATCCGCATAACAACGTACTACATGATACCTCGACCAGATACTTCAACGAAGTGCGCCCGAGACCATGTCCGGGCTTCCTTTTATCAAAATGGCCTACTGACCTAAACAACAGTCTATCTAGAAAAAAAATTGTTAGCTGAGAACTACCAGAAAGTCACAAGATGAAGAGCGTAACGAGACAAGTGTAGTGATGTGGTTGGTTATGGTTTTAAAGCTTCCAGACTGGTGTAAATGAATTTTGAAATTTGGTTAATCGGAAAGCGCATTTGTTTATAGTATTGCGATACGTCACATCCGAAATATGGATTTGCTAAAGTTTAAAATATCAAGTTTATACTATATTTAAAGTGTTCCCCAGCTTCTGCTGAGTTCAGTGGTGTAAAAATCTTTTAAATCGGTAAAGGATATCAAAAGTTATTGAATTTCTAAAATTTGCTGATTTCCTAGGTGGTGCAAGAAATAATTCACTTTTTGTTTAAAGTCGGTTGTGGCCTGAAACTATTTTTAAACCGTACCTTTATTTTATTTAAGTACTTTAGAAAAGTTTTTAGTTCGTGAAATATGTTAGTCAGAGTGAAATTCAAATTGCAAGTTGGTTGCTACGACATCACCTGGAAACGGATTTTTATTTATTTATATCTTCTGTTTATTAGTTAATGGCTATTGGAAACTTAAAGAATATTTGCTTGCCGGTTATTTAGCTCGGTTACATCTACTTTTAAACCTCTGAAATTACTTAGATGTGCTGGAATTAATTATTGAACTCCACCCATGTGGTGATGCTTTAAAAATCATATTTACTGCTTTAAATTAGTCTGGAACTGTGAGTTATTGGTGAATTTAATATCAAATGGTGAAATTACTATTATACCAGTGCTTTACAGTGATCAATTTAGTGGAATATTAGTGCTATGGTTGTTTAACCAAACCTGTTTACTTTACTTCAGAATTATTATGGATTACGCTCATTTAGGTAAGTTCATGGTTTACATTTTATTAGAAACTTCTTATTTATGGTTGCTATGTGTTGTTTATTTACTTTTCTGAACCTAAAATGTTGTTATCTCGATTTCAACTATAGTATCATGTACTGAATGTTAACCTCAAACTTCGTTGGATTTTAACTGAATATTGAAAATAAGGAGTAAGGTAGCTTACAAGGATATTCAGGATAAAGTGACTTAAACTGACACGCTTCTACCATTATATAGATCACACATTTCTCATTTGGCCACATGGATAATCTCAAGGGAATTTTTCCAATCATCGGATTCATGATGGAACTAGAGGAGAAAGATGGCTTGCCTTTTCTCAACATTTTTATTCAATGGAGGCCAGATGGAACTCTTTCACACAGTGTGTTCCAAACACAAACACAAACGGATTGCTACTTACATGCCAGCAGTTTCCAACACATGGCATAGAGGAAAACCATGCTGTACATGTTGGTGAACAGAGAAAGAGAACTTTCTGACACTGATAGCCTGCCTGCAGAACTTGAACATATCTATTTTATCTTCATAAGGAATGGATATCCTGAAATAGGCATCCCAGAAAAAGGCAAAAAATGGCCAACAGAGTTAGAACCTAAGTGAAAGACTCTGGTCTTCATCCCGTATTTGGGTAACATCTATGAAAACATAAGCAGGATACTCACTCGACACAGAATTAAGAGCATATTCTGCCCACCTGACAAAATCCATGACTGGCTCTGGCCAGTGAAAGAAAATCTGGGGGTTAAAGATGCCAGGAGTCTACAGCATACAAAGACAGTGTGGTAAGTATTATATTGGTAAGACCATCTGCACCATCAAGCATGAGTGTAACATAAAATTTGCAAACATAATATTGTAAATGTCCAAATATTATTAAGGATGTTAGTGGAAATGTCATAAAATTGTTTTGTGAACATTCGAGAGAGTTGCTCCAGTTTAAGCGCACTAGCGATGCGGCATCAAGCACTGAGTTGCACATGCGACACACACACCACAGAGCAATGGCCTGGCAAGCATCAGTAACTTGAGAGTATTCAAAGGTAGACGCCATCTTGCTTCTCTCTCTACAGCTCAGTTGAGGAACAGACTGACACGATGTAGCAGGGTAAGGATTTGTGAGTCGGTGTGCTGCTGCATGGCAGTTAGACTTAGTCTGTTTATTCTCTCCTCGTAGTGTTAGTATTTCATTCTGTTCTATAGCTCATCTGTCTTTAAGTTCCAGAATTGTTATGCATTCCTAAATTCATAGTTTAACTTATAACTTCGAGTCTCTTGCACCACTACTTCATAATTTTCGCATTGGGTTATAATTGATTATTCACGGTCTTAATAGTTATCATTGGTTACAAGACACAGTACAGTTAAATCAGTATCTCACATCTGAAGAAGACTTAGTTCAATTATTGTTCAATACCGTGATGGTAAACCGGCGGGCCTACCGTACATGTCATTCCTCCCGTAATAATTTAGTCGGATATGTGGATGTATGTAATCTTCTCACTTAATGAATAAATACTCTCATTCAATCCATTCTGCTGGTGTTCCAAATCATTTATCAGTTGTTGGAGTAAGTCACCCATTTGTTTCAGGTACATGTGTATACGATGTGAGTAATATGTCCCCAAGGTACTAAGTAGATAATTTTATCTATTTGCTGAGAGAAATGATTATTAATTAATGCAGTTGATGAATCTGCTTTACTTAAGCTCGTCTGGTGTCAGACTGAGGAATTTAATATAAAGGGAATAATCTGCCCACTTGATAGATGCTCAATTTAATAGCATCATAAAACGGCCATAAAGTAAACAGTCACTACAACCACTACATCCAATATAGATACACGAACCACAAGTAATTATATGGGTAGAGTCTTGGTTAAAAGAAGTACTAGACAATTAGGTTTTCCCATTGGTTAGAGAGTGTTCTTTTTTTTTTTTATCTGCTTAACGTCGCTCTAACAGCTAGGTCTTTAGAGACGGGAAAGGATGGGGGGCAAGGAATGGGAAGGAATTCGGCCATGACCTTTTGAAGGAAGCATCCCGGCATTTGCCTGGAGTGATTTGCGAAACCATGGAAAACCCAAATCTGGATGCCCGGACGGGGATTCGAACCGCCGTCCTCCCAAATGTGAGGCCAGAACGCTAGCCGTTACACCACCATGCTCGGTCACAGAGTGTTCTGCAGAGATAGAGGAGCACTTGTTAGAGGATTTTTCATTCTAGTTAGCAAAAAAATACCACAGTTCACTGGTGTTCAAAGATCATGACCAAGAGTTACTCAGGGTAGATTTCTGGATTAATAAAAAAGAAAAAATCAGGGCGTTGGCTGCTTACTGCAGTGGTAGAATGACAGATGAAGATGAGGCTCTTGGGGAGAAATTAAATTCATACCAAGAGTTCAGAGGTGAGAATAGAATGGTCATTATTGGTGGGGATTTAAATTTACCAGGTGTAAACTGGGTAGGAAATAAGATTAATAACAAAAGCAAATAGAGATTTGCAAATACCTTAATAAGGAAAGGAGGATTTACACAAGTGGGGGATAAAATATTATGGATATATTCCTAATAAAGCCCGATGATAACCTTGTGGGGTAATAGCATATGCTGATGACATCATAATATGGGAGGAGACAGAGCAAGATCTGGAAAGAGAATTACGGAAATGGTGGACTGCAATGGGTAAACATGGCTTGGAAATTAGTATGGAAAAGACCAAAATAATGAAAATAACCAGAAACACTGGCCTTTTGAATAATGTGATGCTTGATGGCAAGAAATTGGTAGAATTGTTTGAGTATCTGGGAAGCAAGCTAACTATCAATGGATGGTGGAAGAAACAGGTCAGAGAGTAAGGAAGAGTGGACAATTGTATTATCAGATAAACAATGAAATCTGGAGGTGGAACATAGGGAAGGATGCCAAAATTCTGCTCTGTAATGTATATTACCAGCCCATACTGACCTATGGTTCTGAAACATGGACTTGGAGAAAGAAAGATGTTAGCAGATTTCAGGTGGCAGAAATTAGATTTCTGAGAGGGATAGAGAATGTCAAGAGGAAAGATAAAATCAGAAATGAAAACAGCAGAGACAGACCATGAGTGGAAGCATTAGAAGAGATGTTAACAAGGAAAAGACTGTAGTCATGTTATGAGGATGGAAGAAGGGAGGATGCCAAAAGTAGCACTGCTGAACAGCGGTAAGAAAAGGAGACCAGTTGGAAGATCTCAGGCAAGATGGTTGGATCAAGTGAAGAAAGATGCAGATGCTAAGGGCCGAAAGTAGCACTGATGAACAGTGGTAATGGAAGGAGACCAGTTGGAAGATCTCAGGCAAGAGGGATGGACCAAGTGATGAAAGATGTACAGGCTAAGGGAGTCATTTGGAGAAATGTGATGGAGAAGAAATCTTTAAATGACTACCAGACTTGGAAGAGGATGTGCAGAACGACCCACAAAAGCAGAAATATCTAATTATTATCATGATGATAACCTTGTGGGGAGTCAAGTAACTGAAGGAATAAGTAATCATCAAGCAGTTCTGATGGATATTAGAGGATTCGGTGAACCAGCAGAAAAAATTGAAGGGGAAAATAGGTACAAACATAAAAAGGACAGCTTTCGAACTTAAAGAGATATTTCAGAAAACTTTTCATCAAATGGAAGGAAGGAACAAGTCCAGAAGAGTCAAGGTGGGAAGAGTTCAAGGAGACAATAAGGGGGAAGAAAAATTTATTCCAAAGCAGAAAATAAAGAGAAGTAGAGAACCAGTGTACTACAATAGGGAGGTGAGGAGGTTAAAGAGGTTGTTAAAAAAGGAACATAACAGAGTTAAGAGACAACAGGGAAGTAGGGAATATTTAAAACAACTAAACAAGGACATAACAATAGCTAACAAGGTGGCTAAAGATGGGTTTATAAAGAGTATTGTTACTGCAGAGGGACCATTGACTGATGCATCAAGAAATTTCACAGGCTATGTTAGAAAACTGAGGGGATGGGAGGGTGTTGGGACACTTATAGACAAGGATGGAGAAACAGTTACTGAGGATTTGAAAAAAGCAGAGATTTTATGTAACTGGGTTAGTAAGAGCATTAGTGACAATAAATCAATAAATCAGATAAATCAGATAGTGAGCTTAACAATTAGAAATGAGCAGGCAAAAAAATTATAAATTCATTCTTATGACATCATGAAGGAAATAAGCTGAAAAAACATAAAGGGGCTGGTGCATACAATATTACCACAGATGTCTAAAGATAGCAGGATTTTGACATGGTACTTTATCTTGAATTATTATTTAAATTGAGTCTGGATACTTGTTGCTTATAAGACGAAAATTGTGATAGTAATGCCAGCATAAAAAGGAGGGGTAAGAAATAGGGTCAAAATCAGTTTTACATCAGCATTAGGTAAAGTAATGGAGAGATTGATATGCAACCACATCAGAAATATGAGTGAGGAGCATAAGTGGTTTTCAAATAGGCAACACAGCTATAGTCAAGGATATTTATGTGAATCTCAGTAAGTGGGATGTATTCAAGATATTTAGGATGAAATGGACTTGGGAGGCCAAATTGACAGTGTAGCACTATATCTTTCAAAAGCTTTTGACAGAATGAGCCATACAACTGTGATAAATAAGGTAAAAACTATTGGAGTGAGAAAGTGGTTGCTGGGTAGAAGAATTTTTAAAAGGTAGAAAACAAAATGTTAGGTTTGGAAATGCAGCATCAAAAGAAAAGGAAGTAAAAATGGGAGAGCCGCTGGGTAGCGTATTGGGACCATTGCTATTCATTATTCTAATGAATAATTGTGTTGATTGATTATTATCAGAAATTAGAGTGTTTTCAGATGACATAATCTTTATATATAAAGTTGAATGTATGTTTGTTTGTTTGTTTGTTGGTTTGTTTGTTCTTCATACAAATCCACAGTTTTCATCCGATCTCGATGAAATTTTGCACACTTATCCTTTGAAACAAGGAGAAAAATATTGTCTACATTTGGTTGAAATATTATCTGTATAAATAACACATGTTGTGTCATAACTTCGAAATACGGCGATAGACAGACACGTTGGATGTGGACGTCTCCAGACCGTGTTTCCGTGTAGTGAACTGGCAGCTCAGTGGCTAAAGAGCTTGCTTACGAACGTCGTGGTCTCCGGTTCAAATCTCCATGGAGGCCATGATTTTTAAAAATTGTTTTTCATCGTAAGAGTCAGGCCTGGGCCGTAGGTTATTTGGATTGAATGTTAAACTGTAGATATTATAAAGTTAGGGGTGCAATGCGAGGCAAATCGTAGGTAGTCTTGCAATTTTGTAGGTGTACACTTTTTTACATTATAATGATCCCTCAGGTGTTGTTCGCAGTCAGTGTGTGAGTGTGAACCACAGTAATACTAATATAAATACGGAAGTAAGTCTCTGTCTTTTTTTTACGTTTTGACGACTATATGGCTATATCGTTGTGATGGAATTTTATAAGGAAAGCTGTATGAAGGGCACAGGATATTTTTTCCAGTATGATTAACAGTTGTAGTCACGAAATTTTGAAATCTTATCGAATAGTGACAGAAATATGTTGGAAATTGATTCTTTTCAAGAGGCAGGTTTGACTGTAGAATGATATAGTGATAGCGTTCCTGTCATATTATGCCGACTCGATATTGTTTGGGACCAATCCTTCATTACCAACAACTTTTTACATTTAATTCTGGCAAAAAAATTCTTAATCCACGCGTACGAAGTAGCGGGTATGAGGCTAGTTTTATACAGGGTGTTACAAAAAGGTACGGCCAAACTTTCAGGAAACATTCCACACACAGAAACAAAGAAAATATGTTATGTGGACATGTGTCCGGAAACGCTTACTTTCCATATTAGAGCTCATTTTAGTTTCGTTCCCATGGCCCCCACGCTCTCATGACCTCAACCCTCTTGACTTCCATTTATGGGGGCATTTGAAAGCCCTTGTCTACGCAATCCCGGTACCAAATGTGGAGACTCTTCGTGCTCGTATTGTGGACGGCTGTGATACAATACGCCATTCTCCAGGGCTGCATCAGCGCATCAGGGATTCCATGCGACGGTGGGTGGATTCATGTATCCTCGCTAACGGAGGACATTTTGAACATTTCCTGTAACAAAGTGTTTGAAGTCACGCTGGTACGTTCTGTTGCTGTGTGTTTCCATTCCATGTTTAATGTGATTTGAAGAGAAGTAAAAAAATGAGCTCTAACATGGAAAGTAAGCGTTTCCGGACACATGTCCACATAACATATTTTCTTTGTTTGTGTGTGAGGAATGTTTCCTGAAAGTTTGGCTGTACCTTTTTGTAACACCCTGTATAAAAGGATCGAAACAGCAGAGAACTGTAAATAGCTGCAGGGTGTTATGGACAGGATATCTCATGGGGTTGGTAAACATGGGCTGAAGATAAATGCAAAGAAGTGTCCAGTTTATTAGATACACAGATAAAAAGCTAGGGATTGATTATGATTATAAGGTGGAGAAAGAATTGCTTGTTGAAAATTTGAAATATAAATATCTTGAAATTACATTTGATAACAATCTGATCTGGGCAGGACAAATTGCACAGGTAGACAGATAGTAGGAAAAGGTTTTAAAATTCTGCACTTGTTGGAGAGAGTGATGAGGGGATATACAAGAGAAGTACAGGAATTTGGTTAAAAAACTTCAGTCTGACCATAGCTTGGATACGGTAGTGTAGTATGGGACCCACATTTTGAGTATCAAATACAGGAGTTGGAGAGGGTGCAAAAGAGGGCTGCTAGTTTTGTTTCTGGAAATTACCCAGAGTGCAATCAGTAAAAGAGTTGGAATGGGATTCGTTGGAAGACAGGAGGATGAAGAGGGTCATGGGAGTGTACTAGGCATATATTGGTGAGGAGTCATGGAAAGATATTGGTGTAAGAATGAAAAGTATTGCATTGGAGGGAAAAGATGACCATGGCCACAAGCTGGCATTCAATTTCAGGCAAACAGGTGTAGGAATGATGAATAATTTACCAAAAACAGTGAAAGAATTTAAATTTGAAATTTGTAGAGGTAAAATGTAGGAAGGTACAGGAAAAGGGGGGAGGGGAGGGAGATGAGTGTGTAGGGAAATTGCCACCAAGGCTTGCGCTCTGTTGCAATTAAATTAAACATTTGTCTGTTTCAGTAGGAGGAATCTGCAATTGTGCAACACGAAATTGAAAATGGCCACAAAATGGACTTCAGGAATGTAAAATTTCTGGCAATGTGTTAGTTCTTCTTGGGAACCAGTTATTAAAGAAGCCATAGAATTATTGCTGAAAAAGACATGAATAACAGACACATGGGTCTGTAGCTCAGGGATTTCTGAAAGAAGATTTCATATATTCTTAGACAACCACATTTGAATCAAATGGATAGTGAGGTGCCATTGGGAAATAATCCATAATAACTGGCTCACAATTGGATCACTGGCCATCCAGTGCGATGGACGCAATATGAAGCTGCAGCCGGCATGAACGATGGAGTGGGTTGGTTGGGAGGGAAAGTAGTGTTAAGCTATGTAGGATGCATCAACACCAGAGAATTGCAGTGCGGCTCTGGCTGTCACAGCTTATCAGACCTGAAGATGGTGGCAGGGTACACCATCTACATCATCTGGCAGCAAATCTGTGAAAGTTATATTTCATAAAACTGGATTTGAAATTGTGGAAGTTGTGCGAGTAAGAATGGACTACCACTGGATGGTATTGGTTGGCAGTATAAGCTGTTTGCTTGTGGTGGCCATTCATCCTGATGGACTGTTCTTTAGCGGTGAGACCGACGTTAGATGCAGTGCAAGTAGAGGCAGATAAGTTGGTAAATGAGGTGTGTGGTAATGCAGGTAGTGTGTCCTTCATTGCACTGCATTTTACATAATTCTCATCACAAAACAAAAACTGTCCAACAGAAGGAAAGTTGCTCCCTTCCCATGCATAAACAATTACACATTATGATAGGTGAAATGCACCCTCAACTGCCCTGTTTTAGTGAAACATGGAGTAATATTATAGTAAGACTTGAAGGAAACAGCTGAGAAGGCAGGGCTACAAATATCATTTTAGGAAAATGAGTACATGAACACAAACACAAAAGACCAGACCTGGACAATGGTGGCTAAATATGGTGATATTACAAGAACACAGGAATTCAAATACCTTGGTGAAATTTTCACTCCCAATGTTAATGAAAAGGCTACAGTTGAAGATATGGTGATAAAGATGGAAATATCTTTCAGGATATGTCAACAGACATACAAATTGAAATTACTCTCCCATCAGGCGATACACAAGCACTATACTACGATAGTGAAGCAAGAATGTTTATAAGCAGCAGAAACACTAGTCAGAAAGAGACTGGCAGAAATAGTAAAAGAAGAAAGAAAGATTCTAAAGAAGACCTTTGAACCAAAAAAAAGTGACAGGAAGCAAATTTAATTTCCATTTGAGATCAAATTAAGAATTATACAATAAGTTTGAAAAGGTATCAAACATGATCAGGAAAGGATATTAGCTTTCGATAGCTATTTCAAGAGAATGGAATCAGAAATAATGCCAAAGAAAATACTCAACTTTCAAGAGAACAGTAAGACTCAAGTTCCATGGGTGAAAGAGATCCATCAGGTTCTGGAAAGGTGTGGACTCAACGTGGAACACATCAAAGAAAGGAATTATTCAAGGGAAAATTGTGATGGTAAAAGATCAGACTGAAGAAAAACCAATCAGGAAAAGGAGGGTATTATCAGAGAAAGAAAAAGCAAGAATAAGCCAGAAAATTAAACAGTACTGGTGAAAACTGAGAAATGATGTTGCATAATTGTAGACCATAGATAGCTGAAACAAAAAGAAAAAAAAATAGGAAATGCTTCAGTCAAACAACAGTTTATACCTAAACCATCCAGTGGCAGGCTCTGCCAACTCACAAAATTCCAACAGTCTCAACATCTGTTTTACAGTAAGAGCTGTGAGCATTTTTCCAGGCACCAATATCTTTCTGCAATTCTGTAAATGGAAACTGGCCTATCAACACATCCTAAGCACACCCCTAAGATCCCACCAATAAAACTGTCACTTACATTAGTACAAACATACAATCAATATACTTTTTTCCTTCTAACAGATCAAAAATATAGTTTTAGAAAATTTATGTATTTTATTTCAACTGGTCATCACAGAGAATGTACTTTCCCACAATTGTTGTTAGACAAATTTCTCTCCCTTCCAGTGTAGTAATCCCCAAGCTTCCCTCTTGGTTCATCTTTGTCTTATTCATGTGGTAGGTCAAAATACGTATACAACTGGACACTTGCCATATGCCGAATAAGGTTATTCACCAAAATATTGTAAAATGTTTTCATGTGTTTGTGTTCATCTGGCACTCCTGCCTTTATTTGTGGTGATGGGTTATTTTCTCTATCCTTCCTTCTTTTCATTGCTTAACAGCAGTCTCATTGTCACCCTATAAAATTGTAATCTGAAAAAATGAATCACGATTTGACCATAAAGAACAACAAATACTGACTTAGACAGCAATGGATAGGTAGATTATTGTAGTGGCCCATGGTTTTTTTTTTTTTTTTTTTTTTTTTTTTTTTTTTTTTTTTTTTTTTTTTTTGTTAAGTATTGAAGCAGCTATGACTTCACACACCTCTAGCTAAAGCAGGTCAGTTGCAACAACAAGAGAAACAAATTCAGACATCAGAGTGTGGTGATGTAGGAGCCAACGCCCAGCAAAAGTACGTCAGGAGTCAGCAATAATACGCTGAACAATGTCGGCATTTGGCAAAGGATGGGAGAGCCATGGAGGCAGCTATCAGTTGAAAAGACTCCTTAGTTGGGGAAAGATGGTCAGAACTGAAGTGCATGGAGCAGAGAGCAGCTCTGGGCTCTGGTGCTCCTGTGTTAGGTCGATGTGGAGATCGGCCGTAACATGTTCAAGGCAGAACATTAGCCGCCGACATCAGCAGCAATGATGGAAGCAGCTTGCAGCATACACCATCATCTGCAAACCCAACAGGTGGGACAAAACCATTTGGGAACATGTAGTGTGGATATCAGTGGTTAGAAGCTAAGGGGATACATCTCAGGCATTAGAACCAAGGGATAATGGTCTTAACCATTTAAAGGAGTCAAGGTGTCGAGCGAGGATTATATGCATATAAAGTAATGTGTAAATAAATTTAAATATGTATCTACCTTGCCAGAGCATCATTTAAGAAAACCACCATTCATGTGACTTAAAGTCTTTACCACAAGTTAATGTACCTCCTGGGAAGTGGCAGTGAGAAAGCAAAAAGATTTGTCAGTCCACCACATTATGGAGGACACAGAATGACATTTCTGACTAATTCAGCTATACTAGATCTTAATGATGAAGCCTAGAAAAATTATATTAGTTTATATCTGTACAATACTATCAAGAAAAACTGAGAAAATTGGTATTCAACTTGAAATTTACCATGTGATTAGAAACAGAATGATCTTAAATAAAAGATTCACAAAAATAATTATACACAATAATTAAAAGTTTGAAAACTGAATTCTAGGAGAAATTAAAATTATCAGTAAAATGTATACTAGTATAAGAAGACACCCAAAATCAAATTACATTTTATGATAAATAAAACATTTTTCCTCCGTCACTGCTTGCAACTGTTATTATCATTTCTTAGATGAATTAACATTGACAGTAGCTCTACAGGAGTTACGCCTTTACTGTAATAATTTGATTTACCACTTAATTTTTTTTTTTTAAATAACACATATACACAGCTGTGATAAGTTCTTAAGAAAACCCAACATATTATTATGAAACAAATCTAGCAAGTAATTAGCATTGCAATGCCTATTATTATTTCTTAAGTGTGTACTCATATAGGAAACACACACATTAACATGAACCAGTTAACTGAAAGACAATGCCTTTTATCCATTAAATGAAAATTGAAAAAGTTTATTCTGTTGCTTCGTGTTATACGATATTTTCGATCTTCCGTCTTCTGCAAAAGCAGAGTAATAAGCATTGCTCAGAGCCTGGATGAAAGTTTTGATGTGTTATTCCTTTTGATTAGAATGTTGTAAACATTCTGCATCACCGTCCACTTTCAAGATATTCGCGAAAAACTTAATTATTTTATATGTAAATTTTGTTTCAGTAGGATGATAGGTGAGAGTGGATGGGTTTTTGTAAACCTAATGTAGGCAATACATTTCTCTTTGTTTGAAAGCATATGTGTGCAGTGTTCCATCAAAAATCTAATAAAAACTGTGAGTTTCTGTAAACAAGTTTTGAAATGAAGATAGGTGGGAGTAAAGGGGGAGTCAAGCGCGGATCCACAGGAGGGTTCATGACCCGCTCCCCTCCCTTTTGGACTTGGCCTTGGTCAACCTCTGATAATATTTTTAATCTCATTGATTTTAATTAAATAAGATTACTTTGCATGATGGGTGGCCAGATCTCACAAAAACATACGCGACTGTCTGCTGTCTATAATATTATGTTGTACCTGTTCCGTCTTTGTGAATTGAATATTGTGTGCGTGATTGTAGCTTTTGATTTTGCTGCAACGTGCCACCAGTTGTCCCATTCGTTTGCAGCTGTGCTTCCAATGTTCGGTGATGTCACAGCCACATAACTCCGACCACACCTCGCCACTAAACCGTTTGATGTATTTATATAAATATGGTCATTCTTGCTTAGCTATGCACAGTTGTTTTAGACTGCAGGATGAATCCAGACAGTGGCGTAGCTAGGTCAACAAGGGCCCGAAGCAAAAAATTTATTTTGGGCCCTCAGGCCAGACGGGCGACCTTTTTTTTTGCTATGTGTGCTGCTGAACTGAGGATGGGGGCCCTTGAATTGTTCTTTAGGGGCCCCTGAGCAGTGGTTGGGGCCCCCCTGAGCAGCGAGGGCTCTTAGTGAGGGGCTCCTGTGTTCTCAGGGGGCCCTTAGACGATGGTAGAGCTAAAAAAAAAAGGTCGCCAGTTTGCCGTGAAGGCTCGTGGGCCCTCTAAACTGCGCTTAGTGGCCGCCTGAGCGTGAGGGCCCCGGTGCACTGCACCGCCTAGCCCCATAGTAGCTACACCCCTGACTCCAGAGAAAAAGGTTATGGTGCTGGTGGGCCAAAACGTAATGCATGTAGTGGTTTATTTGGAAAGACAGATTCATTCTTTTAGAAAGAAACCTGGATTTGAGACTGATAAACACCCAAAAACTTTACCTGAGCACTAACACATATGATAGTATGTGCTGCCGATGCTTCTACAGCCTTAGATGAAGAAGAACATATTACTCCCGCTGTTCTATGCATGCTGATTTCATAGTTCTGATCAGATAAAAAGTTCGCTTTGTCAATTGAAATTTTCTTCAGATATTTGATGGTATGTAGCAAACAATTTAGATGATTCAACAAGAGCTATATTGCTCAAAAAGCATTGGTTGCCTTCTACAATTTATATTTTTCCCCACTGTGTTGTAACAAAAAAAGGAAAACAAACAAAAAAATATACACAGAAGTCACACCTTAACAAGTATCACTGGCTTGTTTGATCACATGAAGACCAGGACCTTAACAGCAAATATTATTTTTTATTTACAGTAACAACCTTGAGGTGGCACAAAGTCAAAAACACCTTTAACATGATTCATAAAAGAACCATTAATAGACTAGCTTTCGATGATTTTCTTGGTGAAGATGGTGTATTGCTATTGAAATTAATACCATGAAATAGCTGTCGAAGCTTGAAAAAACTTTTTATCAACTTTTCACAAACCTGAACTTGATATTGTTAACCAAATTAGCAGTCAAAGAATGACACAAGTTTATAAAATAAGGAATGCTTATGACCAATTGCTAAAACGATAATAATTTGTGTTCATCAAGATCTATCGTTACGTGGTAACCACGACGATGACAAATTTTTGGATAAAGAAGCAAATAATGACAGCTGGTAAATGAAGAAAATTTTAGAGCACTTTTAAAATTCTGTGTAGAATCTGGTGACACAACTTAGCAGCATCATTTAGAGACTTCTAAGTCTAATGCTACATACATCAGCAAAATTGTTCAAAATAAGTTGATTGATGTTTGCAGGAAATCATTTAGGAAAGTATTTTGCCGAATGTGAATGTAATTAAGTACTTTTCTATTTTATTCAATGAAACAACAGAAGAATCACGTATCTCCCAGCTGAGCCTTTTGTTTAGATATTTTCACAATGGTATAGTAAATGAAGATTTTGTGACTTTGTGATGTATACAATATGCTTGGATGTGATGATAAGGATCTAGGTGATATGGAGCTTCGATGTAGCACTAGCTAAAATAGTTGAAAGTCTTTGTATCAAACTCTGATATACTGTACATGCAGCAATCATGTTCTTAATAACGTGTTACCTATGTAATCCAGTCATTAATATCTTGGGCAAAATGAAAAAATATGTAGCATTTGCCAATTCAAAGGAATACTATACAGTGAGGTTTTCCTAAAGGTTTCAGAGTGTACTGCAGAGATAGAGTAGCAAATGGGGAAGGGTAATCATACAGGTTAGCAAAGACTATTACAGTTCACTGGTGTCCAGAGATCATGACCATGAGCTACTAGGGGTACACTTCTGGGAAAAGAAAAAGTCAAGGTGTTGGCTGCATACCATAGTGGAAGAATTAATGATAAAGATGAGGCTCTTGGGGAGAAACCAAATTCATGTTTAGAGTTCAGAAGTGAACATGCAACGGTCATTGTTGGTGGGGACTTAAACTTACCAGGTGTCAAATGGGTAGGAACTAAGATTAATAACACAAGGGAACAGAGATTTGCAAATACCTTAGTAAGAGAAAGAGGCTTTACACAAATGATTGAGCAGAAAATAAGGGGATCAAACATGTTGGATGTCTTCCTAATAAAGCCTGATAAACTTATCGGGCATCAAGTAACTGAAGGAATAAGTTATCAGAATGCAGTTATGATGGATATAAGGGGATTCAGTAAACCAATGGCCAGAATAGAAGGGAGAAAAAGATACAATTATAAAAAAGCACAAATTTTAGAGCTGAAAAGATATTTCAGGATTAATTTCAACAAATGGAAGAATGGGATATTTACAGTGGAGGCAAAGTAGGAAGAGTTCAAGGAAATAAAAAAAAAATAAAAAAAAATTCGGAGAATGTTTATTCAAAAACAGAAAACAAAGAGAAGTACAGATACTACATACTATAAAAGGGAGGTGAGGAGATTAAAGAGGTTAGTGAGCCGAGAACATAACAGAGTTAAGAAATAGCAAGGCAGTAGGGAATTCTTGAAACAACAAAATAAGTAATTAATAATGTCAAAAAAACTGGCTAAGGATGAGTTTACAAAGAATATTATTGGTGCAGGGGGACCACCGACTGATGCATCTACAAATAGGAAGCTGAGGGGGCGGGAGGGTATTGAGACAATTATAGATAAGGAAGGAAAAGAAGTAATTGAGGATTTTAAAAAGGCAGAATTATTAAGTAACTAGTTCTGTGAACCATTAGGGTTTCTGATTCAGGAATTGAAGAGGTTTTATCAGAAGATGAGCACAGTTGGAAGTGAGCAGATTAAAATATTTGAGATTAAATACGAAAATATCATGAAGGAACTGATATAAAAAAGCATAAAGGGCCAGAGTGGATAATATTACGACAGATGTGTTAAAGATAGCAGGATGTAACACTGTACTTTATCTTGAAACATTATTTAAATTTAGTCTGGATACTTGTTGTTTACCAGATGACTGGAAAAGTGTGATAGGAGGCGTGTGATGGGAGGCATGACAAATATGGTTGAAAATTAAAGGCCAATCAATGGTAGGTAAATTAATGGAGATGATTTATAGCTTTACGGGCTATGCCGCATCGTTTATTAGATTATCTAAGCTTTCGGCTGTTATACTCCAGCCTTCTTCATAGATACTGTTTATGTTTATGCTCACATAGCAACAGTCGCCAAGCATCACAGAGGAAAAGGCTGCTATCTTCGTTGATGTTGTTGGATTTTTTTTTTTTTTTTTAACTGCTTTACATCTCTCAACAGCGAGGTCTTTAGAGGCAGGAAAGGATGGGGAAGCAAGGAATGGGAAGGAATTTGGCCATGGCCCTTTTAAGGAAGCATCCCGGCATTTGCCTGGAGTCATTTGGGAAACCATGGAAAACCCAAATCTGGATGCCCGGAAATGGATTCGAACCGCCGTCCACCCGAATGCGAGGCCAGAACACTATCCGTTACACCACTTTGCTCGGTTTTGTTGGAATTAATGGAGAGATTAAAATGCAACCATATTAGAAGTGTCTGTAGTTAGAAGTGGTTTTCAAGTCAGTAACATGATTTTAGACAAGGATATTAATGCGAATCTCAGTTAGTAGCCTATATGCATGATATTTCTGATGAACTGGATGGGTGGGGGAGGGGGGTCAAGTTGATAGTGTAGCACTTGGTCTTTGAAAGGCTTTTGACGGAGTGAGCCATAAAATGGTGATAAATAAGGTAAAAACTATTGGAGTTGACAAAAAGGTGATTTTTTGGGTAGAAGAATCCCTCAAAGGTAGAAAGAAAAAAATTTAGGGTAGGAACTGCAATATCAAAAGAAGTAGAAATGAACATGGGAGTGCCACAGGGTAGTTTATTGGGACCATTAGTATTCATTATTCTAATGAATGATTGTTTTAATGTAAGAAGTTAGGTTATATGCAGATGAAATAATGTTATATAAAAGGAACAAAACGGTAGAAAACTGTAAACAGCTGCAGGGTGATGTAGGTAGGATAACTAGCTGGGTAAGTCAACTTGGGATGAAGATAAATGCAAGAAGAGCCAAGTTACTAGGTACACAGATAAAAAGATAAAGGGTGATTATGATTTTAAAGTGTGGAAAGAGTTACTTATTGAAGGCTCGAAATGTAAACACCTTGGCATAACATTTGATACAAACTTAAATGGGCAGAACACATTGCACAGGTATCAGGGAGAGGGTTCAAAATCCTTCACTTTTTGGAAAGAGTAATGGGGGGATGGGCTAGAGAAGTAAGGGAACCGGGGGTTACAAAACATTGGTCAGACTATTGCTGGAATATGATGGTGTTGTATGGGACCCACATTTAAGGTCTCAAATACAGGAGTTGGAGTGTGTACAGAGAAGGGTTGCTAGTTTTGTCTTTGGAAATTACTGCAAAACACAATCGGTAACTAATATGGTAAAGGAGCTGGAGTGGGATTCATTGGAGGATAAATGGTAGGGTTAAGTGAGTCATAGGAGTGTACAAGGCATATAATAGTGATGAAGCATGGAAAGATATTGGTAGGAAAATTGAGAGGTGCGTGGAAGGGTAAAGTTGACTACAGGCAGAAAGATGTGGGAAAATTTTCTGTCATAGAAAAGGGTGTAATGGACTGGAAATAATCAGCAAGAGAAATGGTGAATAATTAAAAAAAAAACACTGAAAAGTTTAAAGTTAAAATTAGCTAAGGGTAAAAGTAGGTAGAGGAAAGTTAAGAGATGGGTGTGTAGGCAGATTTCCACCAGAGCATGTGCTCCATCACAATTTTACCTATTATTATTATTCATGTACTATGTCATGTAGCATTATGCACTAAATAAAATAATTATTATTAAACTGCTAAAAGCCATCAATTTTTTTTTTATTATTTTTTTTTTTTAGGTATTTGGTGGTATAATGCAAGGTATTTGCAAGACATGTTGGACTGAGAGGCATGATGGCCATCTACAATTTCATGAGACAACTTACGAAAAATTAGTAGCATTTTGAAAATGATTTCTACTTGGCAAGACAAGGAAACTGCTAATGACACAAATTTCTTACTGCTAACATTGTGCAATTCAGACTTTATGATATTATCCATATTCTTGAGCGGTGTTTTAGGTAGGTAACAAAATATTTTATTTATTACCTTAGGTACGTAGTAATGAATGAACATAAAAATTTAATAACTTACAACCTTTACCCACGACTTCGTCTGCATGGAAGTGTGTTATAGTTAAAGAGTTTTCTTTAACAATAACTACAGAAATAGTAATAAACACTGTTGCTGATAAATTGACTGCTAATAGCTCAGTGAAACACAGTATGGATTTTGTCAGAATAGATTTCCATGAAAATTTAACTCTATGTCTGTAAAATTAGCTACTCCAGAAGAAATAAAAAAATTATCTGATCCCTTAAGTGCAAATACTCAAGTGGTTATGATGGGATTTCCAGCAGATTAATTAAGTAGTGCTCCACAGAATTAAGTAATATACTAAGTTATCTGTTAAATATATCTTTACTTGAGGGTACTTTTCCAGAAAGGCTTAAGCATGCTGTAGTTAAACCACTCTATAAAAAGGGAGATAAGGCAGCTGTATCAAATTACCGACCAATTTCATTACTAACAGCCTTCTCCAAAGTTTTTGAGAAAGCAATGTACAATTGAGTTTATGAACACCTTGAAAATAATAATATTCTAACTAAATCACAATTTGGTTTTCAAAAGGGTCATTCAACAGAACAAGCTATATTTGCATTCACTGACAATATTTTAGAAGGAATAAATGATAAATTAATTCCTGTGGGAATTTTTTGTGACTTATCTAAGGCATTTGACTGTGTAGATCATAAAATTCTAATACAGAAACCAAAGTATTATGGTATAGATGGCATTGTTAATAAATGGCTTAGTTCTTACCTTCTAAATAGAAAACAGAAAGTATCAATGGAGAATTTTAAGGCTGCCTTAAGAGGTCCACTGTTTTCTGAGTGGAAATTAATCAGATGTGGAGTACCTCAGGGTTCTATATTGGGGCCACTATTGTTTTTAATATATATAAATGAAATAACCTGTGTTTCATGTAAGAATTCAAAATTTGTCCAATTTGCAGATGACACAAACATAGGAATTAAAAATACTCCAGATTTATCTACAGAATATATTTCAAATTATGTCTTTGAACTGATTAGTAAATGGTTTACAGCTAATGGCTTTTCTTTAAACTTTGATAAAACTCAGTATATGCAATTCAGTACATCACACAGATTAATACGATTTATAGACATAAAATGTGCATGCCAGTCTATTCAAGAGGTAGAGAGTGTGAAATTTTTAGGTTTGTATATTGATCACAATTTAAATTGGGAAGTACATGTTTCTGACTTATTAAAGCGATTGGGTGCAGCCACAATTTCAGCTATAGGTGATCTCCGTATGAGGCAGCTAGTTTATTTTGCTTATTTTCACTCCTTATTGTCATATAGAATAATATTCTGTGGCAATTCTACCCATAGAGACAAAGTGTTCAGAGCCCAAAAGCGTGTAATAAGAATTATGTGTGAGGTTAGCAATAGAACTTCATGTAGAGAGCTGTTCAAGAAGTTAGGGATTTTAATATTAGCATCTGAGTATATATACACATTAATATCCTTTGTTGTCACAAATTATACTTTGTTTGAAACAAATAGTAAAATACACAATTATGGCACTAGAAGTAAAAATGATCTTCACAAGGATTACAAGTCATTGTCATTTGTTCAAAAAGGGGTCCGATATTCAGGGATACATATCTTCAATAAGCTCCCAACACATATTAAATGTCTAGCAGATGATAAGAATAAACTCAGGAAAAAATTGAAAGAATTTTTAATTGACAACTCCTTCTACTCTGTCGAAGAATTTATTTCTAACATTTCTAAAAAAAAATAACTGCCAGTAGCTTGTGTAAATGTAGTCTATATAATTAATTTACCATGTATGCTATGACTGTACATCTCCTGGTGTATGTATTTATTTTGTTACGAAATTGTTTACGGTACCATGTATGCTATGACAGTACATCTTCTGGTGTATATATTATTTTGTTATGGAATTGTTTAATGTACTATGTATGATATGACTGAACATCTACTGGTGTAGTTATTATCTAGTTATGCAACTGTTTATTTGTAAATTGACAACTTTCCACATCCCACAGAGCCAGTCTCTTATATTGGGTTCAATGGAAAATGAATGTATTGTATTGTACTGCAATAATAAAAATTTATTTACATCCTATAGCGAAAAAGCAATTCCAATAATATTTATCCTCCAAAAACGTCATATTATTTGATGTTTGGATATTGGTTTTATTTTGATGATATGTTGATTACATCAATTATTTCTGCTTTAAAATAGAAATTTTTTGTGTATTAAAACTAATCTTACATGATATTACACAAGATTGTTAAGACCTGTTTTTAATTTCCTATGCTTTCTCTGACACCATTTCAGCTGCATGTATGTAGTTCTAACAGATCAAGTTTTCATAGCGATGCAGCGAATGTATTGATACATTGTGAAAGAACCTTTGATTTTTGAATAGCAATATTAGTGGAGATTGTGGTTAGTGCAGCCTGGACAGAATCACAACTGACACGCTTTGTTAATGTATAAGGCAAGATGGATTTAGGACTATATTTTACATGATATAGCATAAGTTTTTAGGATTCCTAGTTAATTTCAGTGGTTCCGTGTTATTTTCATCCAATAGCATGCAGGAAGTTTGAAATTTATTACGATTTAAACTACAACCTAAAACATACATTACAAAATTAAGTTTATGAGCATTATTTATTAACAATTCTATTTAATTAAGTAACTGCGAAAAATAAATTCCCATATCACTGTATTCAAACCTTCCTGTCTGTCGGGCTTAAGGATTGCAATCACGTGGGATCCGCGCGGGATTTGCGCCAATACCGCGGAATCCGTGCAGGATTGGCGCAGTTTTTTAACGCTTAAATTTGAAACATAGTTACTTAAAACGTTAACAAATTAAATAATAATTAAATTAATAAATCAATTTTAATGTTAAATGATAAAAATTAATAGTTAACAATATTTTATTTGGAAAATGATATTAAAACTTTTTAGCATGTCTTAAGTACATTTCGAGGTTTTACAGTTTTGTTTTTTAATCTAACCCAATTTTTAAATAAATAATAAAAAATAACGTTCCATAACACCAAGAGAAAGCATTACATTTCACAAAGTGAAGTGAATATACTCTGTAAAGTGTAGACTTGGCTCAGAACAAGATCTCATAACATTTTGTCACTGCACAAGCACGAGACTTGGATTTTTTTTAAAATTGTTTTTGTGGGATTCATTATTATATCTCCTGATTCCTTTATTAATCTTACAGTTGATTCAATGTTGTTAAAGGAAATTACTCACAAACACTTAAACTGTCAAGTATTTCAATTTTACATATGTTTTAAGAGTGGAACTTATTACTTTTTAGTAAGAAAGGAGACTTTCTCGGTGAATGATTGCAGTGAAGTTTTCATAGGTTGTATCTCCGGATTTCATTGTAAAAACATGAGATATCACACGTGAGGGAGACGGCGGAGGCAGCCGTCGAAGTATGGTGTTCATACAACACAATTCGTCGATACACCCATGAAAACTTCATTATAACTTTTTTTGCCTTTAATCGAAATAATAACAAGAAGAAGAGGTATTAATATATAGCCTGAGCGGCACATGTAAACAGGCAGCTTTCGTCAAAGAAACGCATTGAGGCAGCGGCCAAAACAGCAATAAGTCAAAGGATATACAGTTGCCTTTTGATAGCTGCTAAATAAATAGATATGCGATTAAAATTACGACAACATTAGTTTCCTATCATCGAATAATCCAATTTTTCAGCCGCAAAAAAGGAAATTGTCACAATAACTTTATCTGCACATACAGAAAATGAGAATAATGAAACCGTGAATAAAAAGCTGTAACTTTGTAGTTCAGATAATGTTTGCAAAAAATAATTATATAGTTACAAAATCGTACTAAATACGCAACATAACTCAAATTACAAAAATGTGTACTCGAAAATGAATACGTAAAAGTGTATCTATTTACTTACGAATGACGAAGGTTGACAAAAACAAACGTTTGTTCACACGCGCCAAATGCCAACTGGAAGGGTATAGGGAAACAGTGCAATACATCCGATAGAGACCGAGTGGGGCAGCGAGTCACGCACTGACACGCGTTTTATCCGCATTTTGCGGATTGCGGATCCGCTTAATTTTGTGCGAGATCTGCCAGACTGTCTAATGATGCGGGATCCCGCTTTGCTGGATTGCAATCCCTAGTCGGGCTTCGAAGCTAGTTGATACGTAATAACCGTTTTACTTTTTCCTACTCCGGAGCAATTAGTGTATTGATTGCATTAATTTTCATGCTTTCAAACTAAACACTTCATTGAATATGTCATATCGTTCTTGCTTCACCTCTGAAAAGCAACGTATTTGATAAAGCAATGAGTAAACGTGAAAGTACCGACTAGCTAATAGGAAGTTCTCTAGTGTTGGTAAAATGTGGATTAATAATGACAATTCCCAAACAAACTAATCATTTTAAGATTCATATTACGTTTAAGATTTTTACTTCATTTGATTCATGTATTCTGTTTATTTTAATTTACAAAACCGAGAACTACGTAATCGAAGTGAAAAAATCAAAAAGAATTCAAGCACAATCGTAGTGTAATCTTTTGTCAATGTTTCTTGAAAGAAGTACTTATATCAAATACAGAGTGATATGTGCCCATATTTCTCCATTATAGAAATAGTTATAATTTCATTCTCCGTTCCTCAGTACACACAACTCACAAGCTGTTTTTACAGATTTAATAAGCTCCCAAATATTTGAAAACACCTTCCAAATTACTGAAGTATTTTTTGTGTTATGCCATTTCAAACCAACAGACACAGGCAGACTGCTTACAGATATGTAATAGTATACATATTTTTTAGTAACTTTTATAAAGTCATGTATTTTAAAAAAATCCAAATTAAATTAACGTTTATATCGCATCAATACCAAAATATACCTTATTTTATTTTTCAGGTACTTGTACAACTGTATCCTTGAGCAGAGAATAGTAAATAAACTCAATTGACTTAAAATGTTCTACTGACACTACAAATGATACAATGAGTGTCCTAAGATTAAAAAAAAAAAAAAAAAAGGAACTGGAGGATACAGTTTTATGACAACGTTTTGAAGAGGCAAAAGAATTTGCCGTGGAAATTAAATGCCCCAGAACAGTGTTGAGATAAATTCATAGAGCCAATAACCGACCTGTTCAATGTGTTGAGGAGTATTTCCTTAAGGCTGTATACATCTATCTTCTAGATTCTGTAATAAATGACCTACAAGACTATCTGTCTCCTGAGATACTTAATTTCAAATAGTTGTCTTTCTTCCAAAAGTCAATTATACCCATACTAATGAAGACATTGAAACTATTAAACAACTCACATTCAAGTATAAGCAGGTAATAGACAACACTACAGTGCCAATCATTATAAACAAATATCGGTTGTAGACAGTAAAATCAGAATATTCCGCAGTCATTTCTAATCTAATGGAAAAATGCAATCTTAAAATGTATCCCAATGTAAAAAGGTTTTTGTATATTATTGTCACACTACCAGATAGTGTTGCTATGGCAGAGAGATCTTTATCTACCCTCAGGAGCCTCAAAACTTGACCTTAAGCATCATTGGTACAAGTTCACCTCAGGGCCGCATTTAAGCATAGGCTACATAGGCTGTAGCCTAGGGGCCCGCACCACAAAGGGGGGCCCGCACCACAAAGAGGGGCCCTCACCACAGCCTGGGCAGGTAGTAGAGCTAAAAAACATAAATAAAAAAGGTCACCCATACATGTTTTAGGTCGAATTTCGAAATTTAATCATCCAGCCACTGGCGACAGGGGGCCCGCACCACATGTATAGCCTAGGGGCCCACAGAGCCTAAATGCGGCCCTGGTTCACCTAACTGGACCAGCACTACTCCACATTCACAAAACCGTACTCATTCAAGTAGAGGAAGTCATAACAAGATTCATGAGAAGTCAAAAGAGATTAATCGATTTTGTTATTTGATTAAAATTATTTTGACATACTATACCAATATAGCTAATATCGCTAATTTATTTTTAATTTATACATATAATATTGTAATTTTGAAGCCTATCCTAGAAGGACCTCGACTACATGACCCCTCTGCCCCCCTGACTTGAAGGCTGGATCCACCCTTGGGGAGAGAAATGTTGGATTTTTGCAAACCAAATATAAACAGTCCTCTTCTGTTTGCTTTAAAGTATATGTGTGCAAAGTTCCTTCAAAATCGGATAGAAACTGTAGCTATGTATAAATAACATTGACAAAAATTAATGGGGTGGAATGAGTGAGAGGGGTTGGGTTTCTGAAAATCAAATTTAGACAGTATTTTTCTGTTTGTTTTAATGTATACATGTGCAAAGGACCATTGAAATTGGATGAATTATGCGGCTATGTATAAAGGATGTTTACTAAAATAAGGTGGTGGGAAGGGGTAGAGAGGAAGGGTTTCTGAAAATCAAATGTTGATAGAATTTTTCTGTTTATTTTAAAGTATACAAATGCACAGTTCCATCAAAATCGGATAAAAAAAATGTGGGTTCGTATAAAATTAAGGGTTGTAAAGGGAGGAGAGGGGGTGATTTTTTATTTTTGTCAAAAACTTTCGCACACGTGGACATAATAATTCGCCAAAGTTTTATCGTAATTGGATGAATGCTATATGAATGCATAAAAGATGAACATAAAAAACAAACCATCATTTTTATATATATAAGACTAGCCCCAAAGCCCATAAAAAATGACGAGTTTAACCAAGTGTTATGATAATTTATTTCTCTGCAGTTGCTTAACTAAACAAAATTGTTATAATAAAGCTCATTTTAATTTATCGTCCCTTGTGCTACAGCAAAAACCTTCAGTTGTCAACTGGGTCCCGGTTGCATTTCAACCTAACTACAATTTCTGCTAATATTGCTGCTAGAAAAGCAAAGCTTCAATCACGTGCAAATTAATACATTCCCTGTACCGCATGTCAGTGTCATCATGCATCGCGATATAAACTTGATCCCAAATCTTCACAGATTCTTACATTTTTCTTTCTTAATACCTGTGATAAAGATAGATATTTTAACGGTTGAGACAGCTTACATCGGCTGAAATAATAACCCCAGTTAAAATAAAAGATGCTAAAAATAAATCTTAATAACTTACGCTATGTCATTTAATATTTAATTGTGGTTTAGGCTACATAATCACGATCAATTTGGAACTTCTTACCTCGAGCCATATAATAATTTCAGTAATTAAAAAAACCTGATAATTAATATGCCAATTTAAATGCAATACATACTTTTCTTTCAGTTTTCTGACAATTCACGTTTTAGTGTAATTCCCCGTGCCTTGCACTGTAGCAAAAGGTTTCAGTTCCCATCCAGGTTCAGGTTGCATTTAAACCTAACCACATACTACAATAAACTTGTCACCAGAAAAACAATACTTCAATCTCACGCATATTAATACATGAACTGTATCACGTTTTAGTGGCAATAATGCATCGCGATATAAATTTGATCAAAAATCTTCAAGTGATTTTACACATTTCTTTTTGTTATCCGTGATTCAGACCGATATTAAAACATTTGAATGGCTGACACAGTTGCTGAAATAATAGGCTCAGTAATATTACACAGTGAAAGCAAAGGAAATTTAAAATAAATCTTATAAGCTTACATTATGCCATGTAATATTTGTTTTAAGTGTAATGTAAGATGCACAGAATGAGATCAGTGTGCAACTATTTCTGTTCAAATGAATTAATAATTTCAATAACAGGACACAGTTTAAAATATTTGGAAAAAAAACCTAATTTATTCATGCCCTCTGCCATAACATCAAATGCCATTTGTAATTCTGATCCATGCTAAGTAACAATCTAACCAAAACATTTGCTACATTGATGCTTGAAATACAAAGCTTTTATCTTACCTATCTATGGACAAAGAATTTAAGGAATAGTTCTATATATCAAAAGAATATTATGTAAATATAAGCATCTAATGATTGATATGTCAATTTTAACGCAATACATACTTTTATTTCAGTGTCCTGTCAGTTAATTTATTCGCAGATTCTTGTAAATGTTATTAAATAACGTCCATTACCAAGAATAATGGTATAAGTGTGACGTCATTGCGCGACGTCATAGCATGACAGGTGACATCATACGTGACAGCTTGCTTATTATATTAATAGATAATCACATAACTCCACAAAAAATCCTAATCGCAATGTCAGCTAAAAAGAGATAGTATTTATTAAACGTGCAAAAAGCAATACCATAAATCAAGTAACACAGAAAAATTCACAGAACTAATGGTAATATACTGTAGCTAACTACCTTTAACTGTGCATTGCAATTTTCTTTAACCCAATACATTAATTTTTAAAAAAATGTGCATGATGGGGGAAGAAAAAATTTAAAACACTAGGTCCGTACCTTCCTCTGTAAGCTGTCAGAATTGGAACAGAAAGGTGACATAGGGGGTTTGTCTGGGAAGTTGCAATCATCTTTACTATTGTTACTGTTCGATGATAGGCTCCGTACTTCTTCTGCATCAATCACATCAATGCTTTCATCATAAACACTTGAAGATGACAACTGTAAATTAATATTTGTGATCTACATAATGTAGATAGTACTGTATCTCTTAAGTCAAAAAACGTTAATGTTATTGACCTTAAATATGTGTAACTTCATGTGAATAATGGTCCTAAAATTACTAAATGAGTAGAGTCACTAAATACTCCTGCCTTAATCTGTGCTAAGTGATGGGTTATTTTCCCTTTCTTATTTTTGAATTGATTAATAACATAAGGTTTCATGGGTACTGCTGAAGGAGTGACCAGCAGTAGAGTTGGAAACAACAGTTGACATCAGTAGTAGGATTGGGTTACGCACATCATCGACCTAAATAAAAGGGTGCAGTGGATAATTTCTGAGCTTCTAGATAAAAATATTAGAGAGGAATATTAGAAAGGAGTGAGATTTAACACTTTCAAGGCTAGAGGATTCTGATAAAAGCCAGACTCAGATGGCCAAAGGAACATTGCATATTATTAATAGCTATGTCCACACTTGTGCCTCTTCCCTTTCAACTTGCCTTTTCCTCTTGCAATATGTTCTTCTTGAGGTATGCGCTAGAGGCACGCCTCAGGGGGCATGCCATTTAGTGTCCACATTCACGCCTCATGAGGCATGCCCCTCAGTGTTCTGGTGTAGCCACAGAAAGATGGACAGTGGTTACCGAAGATGTCTTTTGTTTGAAAACTCATCTAATTAAGTCAAATAAAGTTGATTTGGATCAACGATCGCTCAAAAGGATTTCCAGTTACAAGCTGTCAAGAGCAAGGCGCACGGTTAAAAAAGCCGTCGGCCCTCTTGCTTCTGTTTTCCGAATTTTCGGAAGCCAATTTAAATCAAAGTTAAAAACACGATTGTGGACATAGACTTATATTTGCACAATTTCATTCGTATGCAGCCGGATTGTACAAGGTTTTACTGCCCAGTGGGATCTTTGGATAGTGGAGATGCGAGCACAGGAACTACTATTCCCGGAACTTGGCGCGGAATTACCGCAAATGACACTGGCTTCAACCCACTTCGGAGAATTCCTGGAAGACATTCTTTGAATGCTTCCCGCATGTGAGATGAATTCGTATTTTATGTCACCGACAAGCGGTATACCATGGCGAGATAACTACTTGCTAATGATACGAGTATAACATGAACATTTTCAGCTAGAGATGTATCTGGAAAATGTTGCGGAGTATAGCATACTTTCAATAAATTTGGTTTCTGGAAGAAAGAAACCTATACATTACCTACCCATGTATATCTAATATTTTAGAACGAATTGCTCTTGATCCGAATAAATTATAATGTGTTAACAAGATGTTGATTGAGTTAATTACTTGTTCATTGTGTAAGCCTCTTGATGTTACACCACGTATGCCAAATTTGAATCTATATTTGACATCATAAAACAAGTTGCATTTTTCGCAGCTGTCATGATGCAACCATACAATTAACATCGTTTAACATAAAGCATTCCATTCCAATGAATAATCTGAACTTCCTGAAATTTTTAAATAGATGACAGGCTGCTGCTGCGCAAATGACTTTTGTTTATTCAGAATGTTAGTTAATACTTTTACATACACGCGTAAATGCATCTGACTGCTTAGTATAACAAATGTTATTTACTTTTACTGAATAATATGATACTTAGTGCTGCTTAAATCTGTCTATTGGTATACTAAGTACATGATGAGCTTGAAGGTTCCCCTATCCGTTAAACGATATTAAATATTATCTATGTGAATGTACTGTACATTGCACACGCATTCTGCGCCAAATTTTTGTTCAAGAATCTAGGAAAAACAAACAATACTGCATTTTTACAACAATCAATCAATGCAAAATATTAATTAAAATAAGCTTGAATTGATTTAAATGATGCGAAAAATTACTAAATACTGATTATAATTACGTCACTTAAATGAATGACCAAAAAACCTACGAAATAACGTCACAAAAGTGCCGCAATACTGCGCAAGCTAACCGGAATGAACGACATATTGCAAGCGGAGACGCACGAGAATCCACTTCACCTCAAAACGCTTGCAATACGCCGTGCCTCCTGGTTTGTTGAACGAATTGAGGATCTGTGGCATGCACTTGACGCACGCATGCCTTCCGAGCCTCTACCCTGTGAAATATGACGCATGCCTCTGACGACCGAAAGTTGAACAAGTGTGGACATAGCTAATGGGACAAATCATAAAAATAAATAAGTAGGTGAAGTTGATGAAATAAGGGAGGTGAAAAGTAATGACTAATATATATCATAGTCAGTCACCAGACTATTTCCAGTAAACTAATAAGATTGAATGAACAAAGTATAAGAATTTTGTAAATTGGTATAGGTATAGTATAATGTGAAAGGAGTTAGCAAGGAATGATTTATGGAGTTACGAGTATGTATGAGGGATGTGAGAGTTGTGTGAAACTGGGTTTGGAAAGGACATCATGGTTCATATTAGACAACAGGTTCAGGTAGATATGTATTCTCTCCCCACATTTTTCATTACTATTATGGATGAAATAATAAATAAGGTGGCCAGAAAGATTGTGGAGGAAAAATTGTGGTGAGAAAAGAGCAAGAAAGTGTAAAATGAGCTCAAGGTATGGCATGAAATAGTGAAATGTTATATAATGCAATTCTCTGCAGCAAACTAATAATAATAATGTGTGTAGTAATAATAACAAATCAAAGGAAGTGTCAGAGGATTGATCTGGAGCTGGGAAATGCTACAGAAGTATACAAGGATTGAGTAAAGGGCTTATTCTGTGACAATATTTTTTTTTAACCTCATCAAAGTTGAATTTATTAGAGATGGAAAAGGACTGTGGGCAAGGAATGGGAAGTAAATCGAACATGGCCTTTTTCAAATAACCGTTGGAATTCATCTGGAGTGATCTTTGATTTTGGAAAACCATGCAAAAAAATCAAATCTGGAGGACCAGAAGGGGATTCAAATCTTCATCCTTCTGAATGTATGGCCAGAGTGCTACCGCTCACCCAGTATGTTCAGAAAAGAAGAGGATGAGTGGTGGAAGGGTACCAAAGAGAATCTATAATTTGGGAACAGCCCTCAGGGAAGAGTGCAGGATTGGTGGATTAAGGGAATAGACTAGACAAAAATAGAAGAGGTGGAATGGTGGAAGGACAGGAGATACTGGAGAGGACTATGTTCCTGGCAGACTCAGCCTGAGGCTGTCAATGATGAAGAGTATAAGTGTAAAAGTCCCAAAAAGTTCAGTGAATAGAATACTGGATAAATGAAGGAGTAATACAAAATAAGTTTTTCCCCAAATGTTACAGATGCTCCACAAAGAAATAGGAGGAGTGATGGACAGGTATTAGCAAAGACATGTATGGCTATAAAGTATTTAAAAATAACAGTCATGAATTAATATGGGAAGGTAAGAAACAAAGATATGGGGTCTTGGATGCTTCCCCCAGAGGAAAAGTGAATAAGCAAGATAACACCCCCGGAGAGAAACCATATTTAAATCCTCAGTTTAGGGGTGATAGTAGGGTGCTCATTGTTAAATGCACCAGCAATTGTTTTGGAATTATAGGTAATTAATAAAAGAGAGAGCATAGATTTGCAAATAATTTAGTCAGGGAAGGAGATTAAACAAGTGGTATAGAAAAGAAAATGTTGTATAACTTCAAAATAAATCCAGTTGATAACTAAATGAATTCAGAAAAGAAATAAATGATTATGAAGAAGTTTTGATGGATATAACAGGGTTCAATAAACCAGTAGCCAAATTTGAAGGTGGTTATAGGATCAGTTATAAAAAGTCACAGCTTTCCAAATTAAGGAGATAGTTCAGGGTTATGTAGGCCTACAGCCTGTGGCATCAGTGCAGTGGAAAGGGAATGCTACAAGTTATGGAGATACTAAGACCAGAGGAAAAATATTTATCCCAAAAGAAAACATAAAAAAGTAAGAAAACTGCAAGCTATTACAGAGAAGTGGGAAGGTTGAAAGTGTTGGTGAAAAAGAATACACAATAGGCTGGGTACACAGAAAGGCTGTTAGGAACAGCTAAAACAACTAAACATGAAATATATGAAGAAATGAAAGATGAATTCATGAAAGGAGCACTGAAGGATGCAACTGAGGGACAGTAAAGATATTCAGATGATCATGGATAAGAATGGGAAAGAAGTGACCATGGGTATAAAAAGAGCAGAAACCTTAATCAACTGTTTGATGGGATCATTATGAAATATAAGGCAGGGATGAGAATGGAAATACTTGAGAAGGAGTTATTCCATGTTACGAGCAGACTAGGATTTTAGAATCAGATTCTGCAGAATTTATGAGTGAGCTAAGTAGTTCAAGATTTTACTTCAAATGTATTAAGCACTGTTGGATATGACATCAACCATAAATATAAATATTATTTAGTTGAATCTGGAGACTTGCTGCCTTTCAGAGAACTGGAAAAGTATTGTAGAAGTTCTAATTCATAAAGGTTAAGATACAAGTGTGTTGGGAATTAGAGGGACGATTAGTATGTAGGGTAAGTTGATTGACATTTCTGTATGCGGCCACATCAAAAATGCCTGTATGGAAAGAATGTTGTTTGTAAATAATCAATGATTTTAGAAGAGATTATTCTGTTCAAACAAGATATTTCAGACACCATGTATAAATGAGACATTGTTGACAGTGTAGAAAGCTTTGACCAAGTGAACCATAAAATGATGGCAAATAAGATTAAAACCATTGGGATGAATCAAACTGTGATTTGAGGAATTCTTAATGCACAGGAAGGAATAAGTTATGGTAGGAAACACCTTTTTTAATTATTTTGATGAATGAATCTGTTGTTGGTATACAGTGAGATGTTGATGACAAAATGCTGTTTAAGATTAATAAAGTAGAGGTCTGTGAACGGCTGGAAGGAGATCTGAAAAAAATTTAGCTGGGTAGGTAAAACGCAAAAAGAATTAGCTCATTAGGTACACAAAAGAAATATATGGGTGTAGTGTGAGTATAACATGGAGAATGAATTATTGTTGAAAGCATAGAATGCAAATATTTAAGCATATCATTTGATAGTAAACTCAGCTGGGCAGGTGATAGTGAAAGAATTCAAAATTCTCATCTACTACAGAGTGAGTCCAGTCAGATGTACAGAGTAATAAAAGCTATCTGATAGAAAACCAGAATACCATATGATTGGGAAAAAAAAAGGATTAATTATTGATTTACAAAAAAAAAAAGAATAGCAAAATGAACCACCACTTGAATTACAGAGGTTTAATTCTTCTCTACCAAAGTCTTAAGATTTATGAATTTGTTCTACAAGAATAGACAACGAAAATAGTAGAACCAAATCTGAGGAAGAACAACATGGACACAGATGTGACCAATCTACTTGATGATCTTGTCTTTTCTGCAAGGATGATTTTTGAGAAATGCTTGGAAAGAAATAAGCCACTACATCACCACATTTGGGAAGAATTAGTTAAGAAGGGTGTACCAGAGGTCATTGTGGGTAAAGAAAAAACTGAATCAAAATACTGAGCATTACTTTCAAGTACAAGCTAGCAGATCAGGATGGTTCAGACTATAGACTATAAGTGACATAAGACAAGGAGGTAGTTTCTCTCCACTATATTTAATAAGCATTATGGATAATTTAATTTAAATGGAGTACATGCTCCGGTGGCGATTTCCCTACACACCCAACTTACCCCTACCCTGCACCCACCTACATTTTCCATCCACAAATTTTAACTTTAAATTATTTTAATGTTTTCGGTAAGTTATTCATCATTTTCCTTGGTAACTCATTCCAATCCCTGACACCCTAACCTAAAAAAGAAAATCTTCCCACACCCCTGTGCCTGCAATCGAGTGTCAGCTTGTGGTCATGGTCATCTTTTCCTTTCCATGAACTACTTTTCATACCTACTGCAATATCTTTCGATGCCTCAACGCCAGTATACGCCCTGTACACTCCCATCACCCTCCTCATCCTCTTCCTGTCTTGCAATGAATCCCAGCTCCTTTATAATATCTGCGATAATTTCCAGAAACAAATCTAGCAGCCCTTTTTTGCACCCTCTCTAATTCCTGTATTTGATACGCAAAATGTGGGTCCCCATACTACTCTACCATCTTCGAGCAATGGTTTGACCAAAGTTTTGTAACAGAATACCTTTACTTCTCTCGTGCATCCCCTCATCACTCTTTCCAACAAGTGCAGAATTTTGAAACCTTTTCCTATCACCTGTCCAATGTGTCCTGCCCAGTTAAGCTTGTTATCAAATGTAATGCCAAGATATTTACATTTTAAATCTTCAGCAAGCAATTCTTTCCCCACCTTATATTCATAATTAACCTTTTGTTTTTTATTTGTGTATCTAATAAGCTGACTCTTCATTGCATTTATCTTCATCCCATGTTTACCAACCCAACTAGATATCCTGTCCAGATCACCCTGCAACTGTTTACAGTCCTCTATCGTTTTGATCTTTTTTATACAGCATTATGTCATCTGCAAACAATTTAATTTCAGATAGTAAACAATCAACACAATTATTCATTAGAATAATGAATACCAACGGCTCCAATACGCTACCCTGCAGCACTCCCATTTTTACTTCCACTTCCTTTGATACCACATTTCCTACCCTAACTTTCTGTTTTCTACCTTTTAAAAATTCTACCCAGCAAATCACTTTCTGTTCCACTCAATTGTTTTTACTTTATTTACTACCATTTTAACGTTTACTCTGTCAAACGCCTTTGAAAGATCTAGTGATACACTATCAATTTGGCCTCCCTTGTCCATTTCATCTGAAATATCTTGCATATATCCCACCAACTGAGATTCGCAAGAATATCCTCACCTGAACCCATGTTTCCTCACATACATTTATGATCTGGTTGCATATCAATCTTTCCATTAATTTACCTACCACTGAAGTCAAACTGATTGGCCTGTAATTTTCAACTCTATTTCTCATCCCTCCTTTATGTACAATCTTCATTTCTAATTGTGTTGTTAAGCTCATTCTCAGAATTAGACCCTCCCGTTTCTGATTCATTGTCTCTAATGCTCTCACTAAACCAGTTACTTAAAATCTTTGCCTTTTTCAAATCCTCAGTAACTACTTCTCCATCCTTACCTATAAGCTTCTCTACACCCTCCCTTCCCCTCAGTTTCCCAATATAGCCATAGAAATTTCTAGATGTATCAGTCAGTGGTCCTCCTGCACTGACAATACATAAACCCATCTTTAGCCAATTTCTTTGCTGTTATTAAGTCCTTGTTTAGTTGTTATAAATATTCCCTACTACCCTGCTGTCTCTTAACTGTGTTATGTTCTCTGCATACCAACCTCTTTAATCTCCTCGCTTCCCTATTATAGTACACAGGTTCTCTACTTCTCTTTATTTTCTGCTTTTGAATGAATTTTTCTTCCCCCTTTCTTATTATCTCCTTGAATTCGTCCCACCTTGAATCTACTGTACTTGTGCCTCCCTTCCATTTGCTGAATCGTTCTCTGAAATATCTCTTCAAATTTGAAATCTGTGCCTTTTTATAATTGTACCTATTTCTCCCTTCAATTTTGGCTGCTGGTTCACTGAATCCTCTAATATCCATTAGAACTGCTTCATAATCACTTATTCCTTCCGTTACGTGACACCCCACAAGGTATCATCGGGCTTTACTAGGAATATATCCAAAATATTTTTGCTCTACCAGTTGTGTAAATCCTCCTTCCCTTATTAAGGTATTTGCAAATCTTTGTTCCCTTGTGTTATTAATCTTATTTCCTTTGCAGTTTACACCTGGTAAATTTAAATCCCCATCAATAATGATCATTCTATTCTCACCTCTGAAATCTGAGTATGAATTTAATTTCTCCCCAAGAGCCTCATCTTCATCTGTCAATCTTCCACCGTGGTAATCAGCCAACAACCCTGATTGTTAAAATTATCTAGCTGGTCAAAAATAAAAACAACACTATTAATGCCATAAGTTTCATGAATAATGGTATGAACTAGGAAGGGACAATGGCTTGAATGATAGGAAGATGGATTTGACAAATATGGGTTTAAAGCAAGACTAAAACTGTAGGCTTGGTGGTCAGCAGGGAGAGCAAATCCATCAAATTAAAATTAGGACAGCATGAAATTGAAACTGTTTCAAACTTTAAATAATTCAACAGTGTTAAGCCAATATCAGGCTAATTCCAGAAATAAGCAATATGATTAAAGCAGTTGCAAATTCTTCTACACAGATACTACAGAACAAAAGCTTTCCTCAGGATACAAAAGTATCTTTAAGAAATCTATCTACCATTCATGGCTAGAAGGGTCAACAGCCCGATCCAAGCAACTGAAATAAAATTCCTCAGGTCGAGCATCAAGACGACCAGGTGAGACAAAATAAGAAACAAATCAGTCCAACTTCAGATAGGATAACAAAAACGCATTCTGGACATCTTAAGAGAATCAAGACTGAAATCTTTTGGTCACTTGATGAGAATAGCACCAAATGTGAGGCATGTACAGAAACGATAGTAAACTGTAAAAAGACCAAGAAGATGGCCATGAATACTTGGATGAAAAAGGATCCTGCTAGTCACAGTCCAGATTGGGAGCAGTGGTGGCAACACAGGAGTTTATGGAAGAGACTTGTTCGTTACAACAGCCCATTGGAGTAGAAAATCAATGATGATAAGGAGGAGGAGGTGAATGAGGAACTGAGTCAGAAAATGTAGTATATTATTGATGGATAGTCTAAACAAGACACTTCAAACAATGAAAGAATTTAAAGTTAAAATTCTTGTAATGCAAATGTAGGTGAGAAGTCAGATAGCTACATTGAAAAATGCTCACTTGAATCTATTAATGATAACAAAAACAACAATGTTGTTGTAACACAGCCACTGCTCAGTTGAAATGTTCACACATATTTTATCATTGTTGATGAAAAATATGTATCAGAGTTATCAAATTGGAATTAAATTAGTAACATAGTGATAATTGTCCTATAACATACAGTGTTGTTGATATATCAATTATTAAACAAAGATCTCTTACAAAAAACAATGTAGTGTTACTTAGGGTAATCACCAGGGGCGTAGCTACTATGGGGCTAGGCGGTGCAGTGCACCGGGGCCCTCACACTCAGGGGGCCCCCAAGCATACCTCAAGGGGCCCCTAAGCGCAGTTTAGAGGGCAGAGGGCCCAGGAGCCTTCACGGCAAACTGGCGACCTTTTTCTTTTTTAGCTCTACCGTCGTCTGAGAACACAGGAGCCCCTCACTAAGGGCCCTCGCTGCTCAGAGACCCCTAAAGAACAATTAAAGGGCCCCCATCCTCAGGTCAGGGGGCCCCTACTAGCACACAAAGCAAACAAAGGTCGCCCGTCTGGCTTGAGGGCCCAAAATAAATTTTTGCACCGGGGCCCTTGTTGACCTAGCTACGCCACTGGTAACCACCATTTCTTTTTTCAGTATTATGAATGTCATTGATCCAGAAATCATATCAACCTATCATCCATGGGATTGGCATGTATATACATTCTGGACTAACTACCATTTTTGTGTGTTTGGCATAAACTTTTTCATGAAGAATAAAGCCTAAGGAATGTGTGGCAGAAATGACAGCTAGTTTTACTTCCTGCGACACAAGATGGAGCCATCACATTTGGGTACTGTTATAAATCACGATGCAGTGAACATATTGTTTTGTGTGAATATAAGCTTTGATTTCCAAGCAGCAAAATTGTGGAGATTATCATTAGGTACATGGGTTTGAATCACCATCTGGCCACCCGGATTTTGTTTTACCATTTTTTGCCCAAATTACTCCAGATGAATGCCTTGATGGTTCCTTTAAAAACCATGACCAAATTCCTTTTGTTTCCTGTCCCCAGACCTTTCCCACCTCTAATAACCTCGACGATGAAAAGGTGTAAAACCATAAGCAAAATTAAACACATAAGGATTTTACTTCTCATTTTTAATTTAAACTGCTTCTTAGGGGCCATGTTCATGGTATCTTTACTTATTACAGATGAATGAATTGTGATCTACACATCCTGGAGCACAATTATAACTCATTCCATGGTACAGTATGAGAAACAAGTATTCCATAATTAATTTTAATTTACATTACTTTCATTAGCACCATATTGTAACATCTTTACTTTAGCCAAGTGTATATAGTTTCAAACATACTGTGATCAGTAAGAGTACCAACACTTGTCTCATAGGCTGGTTGTAGCCGTCATTCCTTCGGTATTAATTTGCAATGGTAAAATATTACTTTTAGCATAAAGATAGAGAGTGCATAGGTGCATACAGTAGTAATCCAAATTATAACATCAAAACCATGTTTCATGGGGTCAAGTTTATATCGCGATACATGACGTCACTCTCAAGCAAAAAAAAAAAAAAAAAATGAATGTATCAATGTGCGTGTGATTTTCTAGCGGCAGTATTACCAAAGTCTAGAGTTAGGTTGAATACAGCCTGGACCAAGAAGACAACTGAAACATTCCGTCCGAGAAATTGAGATTTTATTAATAATTTAAACTGCTTTCATGACTGTAATGTTAGTGAAGTAATGTACCGTGATGTAAACTACTATCGTTTTAAGTACCTTAATCAGCGGTGACATATCTGTACTTTCATCAGGATCGGGGTTAGTTAACATCGTGAACACTGCTACGGAATTTAGTTGCTCTGCAAAAATAACCTATAAAATTTAAATAGATCGAAACACATCACATCTTCCACTTCGTACTAACTAGGTTCTACTTAGTCTAAAAGGGCTAAACATTTGTTCTGTGGGTTTAAAATAAGCTCCAGCTAATCTCCTGTAATCTACGTCTATATTGTTTACATGTATCAGTGTTGCTAGGTAACCGGCTAGGAATCTAAGGCCGGCATCAAAGACAATACAAAACCGACATTACCAAAGACACTACACGTGTGACGTGGAGGAAGGATTTTTTATTTTTGGGAGGTGGGGGGGGGGGATTGAGCATCTTTGGTGTATACGGCCTTTTATACATATATATTTGAATCTTTTCTTGACCAAGCTTTCATACGAGTTTTCTCAATTGATTTCGATTTGAATTGGTACAGTTTAAATAAGGCATGCTCTCCGTAGTGTTCCAGAGACATATATCTCGGAACACTATAATGGAGGAAGGAAATACATGGAGGAGAAGTGACGTTAAATTGGTGAAGCAGGCTCGCGCATGCGCAGTGGCGGCAGCGGCGAAATTGCGCATCCAAACAATTGCGATGTTCCCAGTATATCCCGAAAACTAAGCAAGATATCGAAAAATTTTATTCCTTAATTTCGATTTGTCTCGTCGTGTTACATAAGAATCGATCATTAAATTTGTCTTTTTGCGAAATTTTTCTTCTCCATTTCAACTCAAGACACCTCACTTTTGATACAGTATATCTCTAGAACTAGGTGAGATATCGAAAAATTTTATTCTTTATTTTTCATTTGTCTCGTCTTTTTAAATAAGAATCCATCATCAAATTTGACTTTGACCAATTTTTCTTCTGAATTTCAACCAAAAACTATTTCACATTTCGGACAGAATATCTCGAAAACTTAGCAGGATATCAAAAAAATTTATTCTTCATTTTTTATTTGTCATATCGAGTTACATAATAATCCATCACCAGATTGCGGCGTCACCTTTATCCTAGAGTCCCCTTGAGGTTTTTGTACACATTCCCCGTGTCTGTATGGAAGCGGCCATGCCCCCTCCACTCCGGCCATGCCCCCCCCACTCCTCCTCCGCCCTGCTTCACTTCAATGCGTGGTGAAGGTCTCTTGCGTCGTCTCCATATATTTCCTTCCTCCATGAACACTATAGCAGATAATAATGGAGCAATTACTTCAGTCAGAGTAGCATTACGACAGTATTATGAAAATGCAGCTGTTGAAGCTCTTTACAGCGAAGATCTCCATGCTGATCGATCATCACAGCAAATGCAGTTTCATCAACTGCACTATCGCCAGCAGCAACAGAAGCTTCAGCATCAGCAACAACATCAGCCGCAACCACCACAGCCGACGGGGACAACACAACATCCTGCTACGCCGGATCCATTGCCGAACCAAATGTATGTACAGCTTAATACAAGTGACAGTATGCCTCAGCCTCCCCAGTGCTTAAGTAATGCAAGTAGCTTCATATCTCCAATGGATGTTGTCAGTGAACAGAAAAGAACTGGTCAAAATCGCCCGCGTGCCTTATCTCCAGATAACGGACCACCAGAAATGAGATATGTAATAAATATACCTACACAAAACAGATTCCAAATCTTACATAGCGAAGAACCGATAGAAGTAATAACTTAAGTGACAAATGTAGATAAAACACCACCAATTTTTCTTCATGATGTAAATAATCATCAAAGGTTCACTCGAGATCTAAAAAATTTGTTAAGTGATGACTTTTCAACAGAACTTAAAGGAAAGGTGATTAAAATTAATACTACTTCTATCCAGGATTTAAAAACTCTAACAAAACATTTTGATACCATTAAACAAAAATACCACACTTTTCGTGATCCAGACTCCAAACAGCGTAATCGTACTTAATTTACCATACTCACTAACAGATATCGAAATAAAAGAAGAACTAATCAGACTTAAATTCCCAGTGAACAAAGTAACAAGACTTCTAAATAAAGATAAGAATCCTATGCCACTGTGCGCAGTTGAGCTGGAAGAAAATCGCGATTGTGTCAATATCTTCGAATTAGATAGACTATTCCACTGCATTGATAAAGTAGAACCACGTAGAAAGCCAAAAGATATTCCTCAGTGTTCAAATTGCCAATTCTATGGCCACACAAAAAACTATTGCAAACTTGATCCGTGATGTGTCCGTTGCGATGGGAAGCACCATTATTCCTCATGTAACCACCAACGTACAGCAAAACCTAAATCTGTTAATTGTGGCGAGGAACATCCAGCTAACTTTAAAGGATGTAAATATTACGAAGAAGTGAAACTTAGAAGTTCCAAAATACCTTTACATCAAAACAAACTTAGCTTCTCAGACAGACAGTTGACTGGGACACACATACCGCCCATCCGGCCTCACCGGAATTTCCGTCTTTACCAACCATAGTGCCGCCTCTACCACGCTATAAATACATAGCTAACCAAATGATACAAAACAAAGAAAAACCTAATTTACAGCATACTCCGCAAAACAATTCTCGACCCTCTTACAGTAATATATTACAAGGAAACCGTAATACATCACCTCACGACACAAACATACCACATAACGAGCACACCACTGGGCAAGGTACTGCATGTACCAGCCTAATAAATGAAGTAATCTCTGGATTAATCACAGCTTTTCTCCCTATGATAAAAGAGATCATCATGTCGTCAGTAGCTAGCTTTCTCCAAAATGGCAAATAATACGGTCAATGTTTCTAAGTTAACACTCGTAAACTGGAACGCAAATGGCGTACGAAATCAACACTTGCCGAATTTATGAGCCACCACAATGTTGACATTGCATGCATAACTGAGACACACCTCACTTCGAATGACACTTTTAAAATTACTGGCTATAAAATTTATAGAACAGATCGTGATGCGCCTATAGCCTCCGGCGGGTAGCTATATTGGTTAAAAATAATATCAGTCATTATTCGATCTATATGCCCGCCAATGATCTCGAAACAGCTGGAATACGAATCAAAACTAAAACAAACTCCTAAATAACAATAGTTTGCTGCCTACAAACAACCAAATCGGAGGCTCAACAACAGCTCATACCTACATTTGATCAAAATCATCTACCTTACTAATGGGGGATCTCAATAGCAAACACGAAGCTTGGGGATGCAGAACAACAACACCGAACGGTAGGAAACTGCTCGACGCAGCAGGTAACCTCGGCTTACATATCGCACCACACGGGCCGACCTATTTCTCTAATAACCCAAATGTTTACCCCTGACATACTTGACATTACGCTAGCTGCCAGTACATATGGAAGCAATCTCTGAATTAGACTCAGACCACATTCCGGTGTTAGCAAAATTTGTTACAAACCCAGAAATATCAGAACAAACACCAAAGATATTAACCGGACAACTAAACTGGAATCTATTCGAAATTAATCTTAATCAGATATTACCATCATTCTCTAGGCAAGATAATATTGATGAAGGCGTACGACAACTAACGACCGCAATTCACCAGGCGGTAGAACTATCTACCAAAAAAAAACACAAACAAAATCGTTTAGATCATTCCATGAAAAAATACCGCAAAGAATCATTGAATTAATCAACTATAAAAATCAAACTCGCAGACAGTGGCAAAGGCAGCGACTCCCACACCAACGCCGACTACTAAACCAATTAATTAGACAAGTTAAAAAAGAACTTGACTCATTTCGTTACGAATCATACCAAAAGTATCTATCGGATATGGAACCTGGCGACAGGTCTCAATAGAAAACCACAAAACGTATTCTCAAGGAACCCACTATCATACCACCCTTAAAATGGAATGGTACATACATTTCCAGCGCTTCAGATAAATGCGAAATCTTAGCAGATCATTTCGAAAATACCTTCAAACCAAACCTTATAATAGATCATGAATTCAACACAACAATATGAAATTCTAATCAGTATGTTACCATTGGCGCGGAGAATTACGTCAAATTAACTACTCCAAAAGAACTGCGACAAGTAATTAAGAACTTACCTGTACGAAAATCACCAGGCCTCGATAACATACCTAAAATCGCGCTAAAGTCATTACCCCCAAAGGCAGTAAGCTACCTCACGTCACTTTTCAACGGCATTCTCTGTACCGGGTATTTCCCAGTAGAGTGGAAACATGCTAATATCATAGTTTTCAACAAACCTAACAAACCAGCATCCCTGCCCTCTAGTTACAGACCCATAAGTTTACTTCCTACTTTGTCAAAACTGCTAGAAAAATACGGAAGCGACTAACTTCCTTCCTCGATACTACGGGAACTATACCGCCTCATGAATTTGGTTTCCGCCCTATGCACTCAACCTCACACCAAATACTACGCCTGGTAGAAGATATTACAAAGGGCTTTGAGCTCAAACATCACACATTGACTGCTTTTCTCAATGTTGCCCATGCATTTGACAAAGTATGGCATTTTGGCCTACTATATAAACTTAAAATCACAGGAATGCCTCTATATTTGTATAAAATTTTAGAAAGCTTTTTACAAAATCGAACTTTCAGCGTAAGAATAAACACAAAAATATCCACAGCACGATCAATAGCTGCAGGAGTCCCACAGGGATCTGTCTTAGGGCCAACGCTATTCAACATATACACCTCAGATATACCGACTCCTCAAAACACCTTGACTGCACAGTACGCTGATGACACAATCATATACTCTTCGCACAATGAAATTCATATTACACGCAATAACCTTCAGGAAACAATAACGCAATTAACTAAATGGCTCAATCAGTGGCTTATATCTTTAAATCCCGGAAAATGTCAAACCAAAATCTTCACTCTCAGACGCCCACCAAACCCCCGGAGATAAACATCATGTGAAGTAACATAGCATGGAATCCAAATGATCAATCTATTAAATACCTAGGAGTCGATCTTGACAGGCACTTAACATGGAACATACACATTAACAACAAACTAAACCAAGCCTATGCCAGATTCCACAAATTGTATCCTGTGTTAAACAAAAAATAATCATTAAAAACAGAGTGCTGCCTGCTAATTTACAAAATGATATTACGGCCACTAATAACATATTCATGCCCTATAAGGGGATATGCTAGCCGTAGTAAATTACATAGAATACAAATATTTCAAAACTGCTACTCAGATTAGCAGTGAACGCACCATGGTAGGTAAGAAATAGTCAGCTACACAGAAAGTTAAATATTGCTTACATTTACGAATTTATAAAACAACAAACTATACATTTCACGGGCCCCTCCTATCGCATCTGAAAGTAGACCAGAATTCTTAGCAAATTGAAGCCGGCTGCCGCCGCCATTTTAGGGGCAACAGATTGCGGGAACTTTGAAACCCTAATACAGTCATATAACAAACCACTGTAGAATGGAAAATTTTATACTGTTAAGGGTCTTCACTTGCTCAAAGAAGATGGAATGACGTTAATTATAGAATTTCCACTGACTATAATTAAATTTCGAACTTATTTTCTTCACTCTGAGGAATGTTAAGTTTTTTACCCCTCTTCAAGTAGGCTAATTTAACTGTTGCGGAAAGATGTTAACATTTAAAAAATAGTGACGTATATATAAATTTAATGAAGGTAAACTGATGAAATACCGGTTCACAATTTTAAGAAGTGAGAGCCCAAACTAAGTTTACTTCTGACGTTGAACAATCATTTTCTGATCAGTTCAAAGACAAAATCTGAATATTGAAATGAAGAATACGACCAAGTAGTTCTTTCAGTATGAAGGCAACCAAAGAAGGAAATGTTTAGCTTTTCTATTGTGACTACTGTTATCTTTTTTGTTCATTGTTATGCCAAAATCTTTCACTTCTAAAGACTTAGCAACTCAGCACGCGGGTACAGAAATTCTAAGCATCATACTCTTTGCTAATCAGATTTTGTCAAGGCCAACAAAATATATTAAAGTGCATTTTTCATATTACATATTGCTTGAATGCAAGTGCACCACCAGGTTTTAAATTATAACCTTGTATATCAAAGTCACTTTCCATTCTATTTTTTCCACATTTTTGTATACTCCAGAGACTACCTAAAGTTTAGCTGGCAAGGTGCCATTGTTTACATTAATTTTATACCACCTTTAATGGAATATCTGGAGAATAAAATTACGAAATTAATAACAATCATATCATTCATACGAGAATATAAGGGAAGTAAATACAAGAAATTGACTTGTCTACTTCTTTTATTCAGTTTAAAACAACACAGTTTTGTTTAAATTCTCTGTCTGATTGACACTTTATTCTTTTTATTGTGCATTTTTCCAACATGATAAATCTCAGCCTGACAAACAAATAAATCATTTTCTTCTAAAGTAGGATAACATGATTTTCAGGATTCGGAGTGTTTTAGCTAATCATTCCCTCAATTTATTCAAATATCGGAGCGGAAATCTGTATCGAAAGAAAGTATTAAACATGTGATCAACACGGTTAGATCACATCCAGGGGTTAAGATAGTAGAAGATACTGAACTTATAAAAATGCATACTTACTTGTGAAACGATAAATTTGTTTTTCTTGTAGCACGGTTGGTGCAGTTGTATGCAGCGCAAGACTTAACCATGGTAGAAAACACTTGTAAGCCAATAAAATACGACCACTCGATCATGCCGACACGTCTCAACTGTACAAACGTATAAACTGAAAGCTACCCGTTGCCCCCAAAATGGCGGCAGGCGCATCGTTCAATTTGCTAAGGAACACTAGCGCCGTTGCTCCTTCTAGTGTATAATATTCAAACTTCTTTGACATTTCATCAAACGAATTAGTACGGTTCCTGGTGCACAATTTTACAAACTAGGGAAAAGAACCGGCCAAACTAGTCTAAAAAAACGCCTTCCTCAAGATATTTTTCTATCAGGCAGTGATTTCGAAGAAGAAGTGAACCAGCTAATACATTAAATACCGTGTGGCCTGTCACATTCTATTTGACATGTCGTTTGTTAAGTATAGATCAGATTTTAGTCAGCGCTCGATATAAAATGTATATATATAAAAAGTGTAATTATTTTAAGCCAATTTCATTTTAACTGTTCGGATTACTGTTCTAATTCTGATAACTGTTTTTAATACTGACATTCTTGTTGCTAACATTGTAATAAAAACTTATTGTATCACTGTATTGTAGTCACTGAGGGGCCCTGTGGGTTGACCTCAACCATGACAATATGTAAGTTATGTTTTTTGTAAAATTCAACATCATCCTGTATAGCAATATTTGCTGAACGGATAATAAATTCATTAAACAAAATAATAATAATAATGTTAATCCGTGAAACCTCATGGAAAAAGTGCTCTTCTACTGCGCATGCGCGGTGGTCATAGGGATCCCCCCAAAACATAGGGCTGTTTGCACTGTGTCAGCTGCTGTGAACATTTCATTTTCTAATATTCTTTTCTATAATGCCAAGTTGAGTTGCATATGGTTGCACAAACAGACAAGATAGAAAACAACCTGGCAAGTAAGTCACATTGTAATTATCGTTCTTGAAGTATCTGATTAATAAATGGATTACAGCTAATTGCTTGTCTTTAAACTGTGATAAAACTCAATGTATGCAATTCAGTACATCACACAGATTAACACCAGATATAGACATAAAATTTGCAGGCCAGTCCATCCAAGAGGTAGAGAGTGTGAAATTTCTAGGTTTGAATGTTGATCACAATTTAAATTGGAAAGTACATGTTTCTGACTTATTAAAAGCAATTGGGTGTAGTCACATTTGCAATTCGTACAATTTCAGCTATAGGTGATCTCCATATGAGGCAACTAGTTTATTTTGCTTATTTTCACTCATCGTCATATGGAATAATATTCTGGGGCAATTCTACCTACAGAGACAAAGTGTTCAGAGCCCAAAAGCGTGTAATAAGAATTATGTGTGGGGTTAGCAATAGAACTTCATGTAGAGAGCTGTTCAAGAAGTTAGGGATTTTAACATTAGCATCTGAGTATATATACACATTAATGTCCTTTCTAGTCACAAATTATACTTTGTTTGAAACAAATAGTAAAATACACAATTATGGCACTAGAAGTAAAAATGATCTTCACAAAGATTACAAGTCATTGTCATTTTTTCAAAAAGGGGTCCGATATTCAGGGATATATATCTTCAATAAGCTCCCAACACATATTAAATGTCTGGCAGATGATAAGAATAAATTCAGGAAAAGATTGAAAGAATTTTTAATTGACAACGCCTTCTACTCTGTCAAAGAATTTTTTTTCTAAGGTATCTAAAAAATAACTGCCAGTAGCTTGTGTAAATGTAGTTTACATAATTAATTTACCATGAATGCTATGACTGTACATTAGGGTTTCCAGACATCCCCGTATTTAGTTATCTGTATCCGGACATATTTCGTCCCCGCAGTCTCCTGATTTTTACTTTTGTCCTCAGAATTTTTTTTAATCAAGCGAGAGTTCTTTAAAAGCCCTGATTTGCTAATGCATTCGTTTAAAGCAAGAGATATGAAGCGCACTACTTTCCTTGTACATGCCTAGGAATAAAATAAAATTCCAAGGATAATGCGTTTTGGACACAACCATGGAGGAAGGAATATATGGAGACGACGCAAGGGACCTTCGCCACATATTGGAGTGAAACCGGGTGGAGACAAGTGGGGAGGGGAGGCCGCCATATTGCTTGACCAGAGAAACACGGAAATAGACACAAAAACCTCAAGGGAATCATAAGACAACCGTGGCACCGCAATTTGATGATGGATTATTATGTAACTCGACGAGACACATCAAAAATGAAGAATAAAATTTTTTGATATCGTGCTTAGTTCTCAAGATATACTGTCTCAAAAGAGTGGAGTTTCTGGTTGAAATTCAGAAGAAATGTGTCCCCAAAGTCAAATTTGGTGATAGATTCTTATGTAACACGACGATACAAATCGAAAATAAAGAATAAAATTTTTCGATATCTCGCTTAGTTCGCGAGATATACTGTCTCAAAAGTGAGGTTGTTAGGTTATGAGGGGATTCAACGATAACCGTGGCGCCGCAATTTGATGACGAATTCTTATGTAACTCGATGAGGGAAACTGAAAGTAAATAATAAAATTTTTTGATATCTCGCTTAGTTCTCGAGATATTGTACCTTAAAATTGACGTGATTAGTTTGAAATGCGGCCTGGACCAGAAAAAAACTATCGCCATATCCATATTTGATGATGAAGTCGGTCGTAACTTAATGAGCAGGTAATTCTTTTTAACTTGAATAACAAATTGTTTATTTCTACAGTCCTTAAATTTTAGTTGATGTTCAAATAGGTTATATTTTCACATTCTATTTCAGTAATTGACAAGGAAGATTTCAAAATCTAGAAATATACTTGTAGACATATTTACAAATAGAAACAAGTCATATCTGAAATTAAAAAAAAAGCATAAGTCAATGTTTAGAGCTTTAAAAAAAATTAATACTTCATAAAACCTCATAGTTTCTGAGCTTAGGTACTTAGAAGATATTGTACTGGTAGTGGCCTATATAATTTTGCTAGAAAAATCAGTACATTCAAAAATCAGAAGCTAACAGCTAATAATAAATAAATTGTTTGTTCTCTTCAGGTATACACCGCATTTAAACCTGCCAACATTTCCATTAATATTGCCGCTACAAAACCAAACTATGTAGACACATCTAAACACAAGAAATGCATCGCGAACTACATTTCCGTCAACAAAGTTTATTTCATCACGTTTAGTAGTTCGCACAGCACAAATTATCACGATTAATTTCATCGTGCAATTTCAGCGTAAACTTAAACGTGAGTAATGCATGCAGAATACCATATTCACTGTGTCGCGATGTAAACATGACCCGTTTAAATTAAATTTCCAACATTTGTCTACAATAAGGCTAGCTTTTCAGGTGCAAAATAGTAACATATGCTAATTGTCTACACTACACCAACAAAAATTTGAGAATAATATGATCCTATTGAGAGCAATGAATAAATTAATAGCGAATGGTACTAATGTTGCGGTTGCCTGTCAGATACTTCAAGAACGATAATTACAATGTGACTTACTTATGAAACGCTATTCCAGGTTTTTTCCTATCTCGTCTGTTTGTGCAACCATATGCATCGCAACTTGGCATTATAGAAAACTTTAGAATATTAGAAAATGAAATAATCTCAGCAGCTGACACAGTGCAAACAGCCCAATGTTTTGGTACTCCTACGATGTCCGCCGCGCAGGCACAGTTTTTTCACGAGGTTTCACGGATTTCGCGTTATCTCGTCTCCATATATTCCTTCCTCCATGGACACAACAGCTTTGGAAAATCAGGTATCCTTGATATGTGCAACATGGCTGTCAGTGATGCTCATTAAAAATACAAAATATAAACTATATATGGCTTTTCAGTTAACCCAACCTTTAATCGTATAACTTATAAAAGTACAAAGTTTCTAAGGAAAATCTTGGGACCAAAAAAAGTGACAGGAAGAGAATTTAATTTCCGTTTCAGAATTATATGACAAGTTTGAAAAGGTATCAAACACAATTAAGAAAAAGAGATTAGCTTTCTATGGACATATCAAGAGAATGGAACCAGAAAGAATGGTAAACAAAATACTCAACTTTCAAGAGATCAGGAAGACTCAAGTTCCATGAGTGAAGGAAGTCCATCAGGATTAGAAAAGATGTGGGATCAGCATAGAAGACATCCAAGACAGGAAATTATTCAGAGGAAAAATTGTGGAGGTAAAGGATCTGACTGAAGAAAAACCAATCAGGAAAAGGAGGGAATTTTCAGAGGAAAAGAAAGCAAGAGTTAGCGAGAGAATGAAAGAGTTCTGGCGACGGAGAAGGAAGCTCAGAAGAGGAAATGAAGTTGTGTAGTAGTAATAGTCCATAGACGGCTGAAACGGAAAGTAAAAAATGCCGAAAAGATTCCCCGGATTTTGGTGAAAAATTTTTGAACGTTCCCGGATTTGGTGAAAAAATTCTGGTAACCCCACTGTATATCTCCTGGTGCATGTATTATTTTGTTTTGCAATTGTTTATGGTACCAAGTATGCTATGACTGTACATCTTGTGGTGTATGTATTATTTTGTTATGGAATTTTTTAATGTACCATGTATGCTATGACTGTACATTAGGGTGTCCCGAAATATTTTTTTATGTTTTCCGTAACGCAAGACCTCTTAAAATTTGCGTAGAATACCAAAATGATTTTGAAAATAAAATAAAACTATGTCTTTTCTGGGGTTCTACCGATCTTAAAAATTTTGAAAAATTGATGTTTTTATGGTGGTATTTCGCTATCCTTAATTTCGGCTCATAGACTAAATATAAAAAATTATTTACTTTATTGTTCTATTAAGGTGTAACACATACACTACGTTTCGATTTGCATGCAACGACACGTTACCGACGACTATGAATTTGTTAGATTTCAACCTGCAAATGCCGCCAAGTTTCAAATTGCATCAATGACATTGTTGACCTGACTCGCGAGTGTTTTCTTCGTATCCAAAGTAATTTTAATGCTTTATAGCATTAAAAGTAACGCTTTTTTTTTATAGCTTTACGTTCAGTTGCGGTCGTTAGAGTGTTACAAGTGGATTTTGTGATTTTTAAAGAATGAGTTTGAAGCATAGTGAGACTACTTGTGCTGTATTGGAACCATAGAAAGAACTTGACAATAGGCAGCTACCAACTATAATGGACGTCATTAAATTTATTTTATTTGTCAAGAACGACCTGAAATTTAAATAAAATGGAAAGGATCCATCCAATTCAGGTATATATACGATTGTTTCTGATAAGATCACTAATATTTGGACCAAAACATCGATTCCGTTCATAACTAAGCAACGAGTTATTCAATCACTCAAATTCTATTTCGAAAAGTACTTAAATTTGAAAAGATACACCAAAAGCAAACGAGTTTTGAAAACAAACTGAAGTGTTTTTTAGAGCCATCTGAGAAACTTTTCTTCGTTGCTGTTTGTAAATACACTTCATTTGAATCTTGTTCGTGTTTGAAACCTAAGAAAGTTCCCATCAATGAGAGAAGTTTTCTGTTGGATCAAAGAAATGACAGGAAAATGATTATAAGCGGTGTTGATAAAAAAAAAGAAACGGCTAAATTAATTAAACAGCAGCAGAGATGAATTGAAGAGTCAATAAGGGCATCAAAAAAATCATGTTATACACAAGAAACCGATTCTGCCTTAGCAAATCCTGATGAAGATTCGGTTCGTGAATCTTCCCTAGAAATGTATCCGATAACAGAGGCATCCCCGACAAATACGCCCTCGACAGAGGCACCATCGACGTCAACGGCGAATCGCAATACTTTTCCGTTGCCAACATTTAATTTAATTTAATTTAATTTAATTTAATTGCAATGGAGCACAGGCTCCGGTGGCAATTTCCCTACACAGCTATCTTCCCCCTATCCTGCACCCACCTACATTTGCCCTCTACAAATTTTATCTTTAAATTCCTTCAAAGTTTTCGGTAAATTATTCATCGTTTCTCTTGGTAACTCATTCCAATCCCTGACACCCTTACCTAAAAAAGAGAATCTTCCTACACCCTTGTGCCTGAAATCGAGTGCCAGCTTGTGGTCATGGTCATCTTTTCCCTTCCATGCACTACTTTTCATACCTATTGCAATATCTTTCCATGCCTCATCACCAGTATATGCCCTGTACACTCCCATGACCCTCCTCATCCTCCTCCTGTCTTGCAATGAATCCCATTCCAGCTCCTTTATCATATCCGTCACTGATTGCATTCTGCGATAATTTCCAGAAACAAATCTAGCAGCCCTTCTTTGCACCCTCTCCAACTCCTGTATTTGATACGTAAAATGAGGGTCCCATACTACACTACCATATTCGAGCAATGGTCTGACCAAAGTTTTGTAACCCAATTCCTTGACTTCTCTCGTACATCCCCTCATAACTCTCTCCAACAAGTGCAGAACTTTGAAACCTTTTCCTACCACCTGTCCTATGTGTCCTGCCCAGTTAAGTTTGTTATCAAAAGTAATTCCAAGATATTTGCATTTCAAGTCTTCAGCAAGCAATTCTTTCCCCACCTTATATTCATAATTAACCTTTTGTTTTTTATTTGTGTATCTAATAAGCTGACTCTTCTTTGCATTTATCTTCATTCCATGTTTACCAACCCAATTAGATATCCTGTCCAGATCACCCTGCAACTGTTTACAATCCTCTATCGTTTTGATTCTTTTATACAGCATTATGTCATCTGCAAACAATCTAATTTCAGATAGTAAACAGTCAACACAATTATTCATTAGAATAATGAATAGCAATGGTCCCAATACGCTACCCTGTGGCACACCCATTTTTACTTCCACTTCTTTTGATACTACATTTCCTACCCTAACTTTCTGTTTTCTACCTTTTAAAAATTCTTCTACCCAGCAAATGACTTTCTTATCCACTCCAATGGTTTTTACCTTATTTACTACCATTTTATGGCTTACTCTGTCAAACGCCTTAGACAGATCTAGTGCTACACTATCAATTTGGCCTCCCTTGTCCATTTCATCTGAAATATCTTGCATATATCCCACCAACTGAGATTCGCATGAATATCCTTGCCTGAAACCATGTTGCCTGCTTGAAAACCAATTACGTTCCTCACATATATTTCTGATGTGGTTGCATATCAATCTTTCCATTAATTTACCTACCACTGATGTCAAACTGATTGGCCTGTAATTCTCAACTCTATTTCTCACCCCTCCCTTATGTACCGGTACTACTATTGCACTTTTCCAGTCCTGTGGTAAGCAGCAAGTGTCTAGACTCAATTTAAATAATATTTCAAGATAAGGTACAATGTCACATCCGGCTATCTTTAAGATATCTGTAGTAATATTATCTTCACCAGCCCCTTTATGTTTTTTCAGCTTTCTTATTTCCTTCATGATTTCCTCAGGATGGATATCAAATTTTTTACTATCGTCATTTCTAATTGTGTTGTTAAGCTCGTTCTCCGAATTAGACCCTCCTGTTTCTGATTCATTGTCCCTAATGCTTTCTCTGAACCAGTTACTTAAAATCTCTGCCTTTTTCAAATCGTCAGTAACTTCTTCTCCATCCTTATCTATAAGTGTCTCTACATCCTCCCTTCCCCTCAGTTTCCTGATATAGCCATAGAAATTTCTAGATGCATCAGTCAATGGTCCCCCTGCACTGACAATACTCTTCATAAACCCATCTTTAGCCATTTTCTTTGCTGTTATTAAGTCCTTGTTTAGTTGTTTTAAATATTCCCTACTACCCTGCTGTCTCTTAACTCTGTTATGTTCTTTTCTTACCAACCTCTTTAACCTCCTCACTTCCCTATTATAGTACATAGGATCTCTACTTCTCTTTATTTTTTGCTTTGGAATAAATTTTTCTTCCCCCTTTCTTATTATCTCCTTGAACTCTTCCCACCTTGACTCTACTGTACCTGAGCCTTCCTTCCATTTGCTGAATTGTTCTCTGAAATATCTCCTCAAATTTGAAACCTGTGCCTTTTTATAATTGTACCTATTTCCCCCTTCAATTTTGGCTGCTGGTTTACTGAATCCTCTAATATCCATCAGAACTGCTTCATGATCACTTATTCCTTCAGTTACTTGATACCTCAAAAGGTTTTCATCGGGCTTAATTAGAAATATATCCAAAATATTTTGTCCCCTAGTGTTTTGCTCAACCACTTGTGTAAATCCTCCTTCCCTTATTAAGATATTTGCAAATCTTTGTTCCCTTGTGTTATTTATCTTATTCCCTTCCCAGTTTACACCTGGTAAATTTAAATCTCCGCCGATGATGATCATTCTATTCTCACCTCTGAAATCTGAGTATGAATTTAATTTCTCCCCAAGAGCCTCATCCTCTTCTGTCATTCTTCCACTGCGGTAAACAGCCAACACTCTGATTTTTTCTTTTTTATTACCCCAGAAATCTACCCCAAGTAACTCATGGTCTTGATCTATGAATGCCAGTGAACTATGGTAGTTTTTGCTAACTAGTATGAAGACTCCTCCACCAATTGCTCCTCGATCTCTGCGGTACACTCTGTAACCATCAGGAAAAACCTCACTGTCTAGTACTTCTTCTTTTAACCAACTCTCTACCCCAATTATTATTTGTGGTTCATGCATCTCTATTAAGTTTGCAAATTCGATTACTTTGTTCATTATACTTCTACAGTTTACCATTAACACCCTTACTATTGGCTTTACATTTTCAGAATTTATCTCCTCTTTCCCACTTTTACCGCAGTCAGTTATTGTTTCAGCCATTTCATCTATTTCTTTAATATCTGTGACTTTCCCCATCGCGAATCTGCAATCAGTATCACTTTGATAATCTATTTCTGTCCCTTCACCAGCAGCCCCTAACCTAAAAAAGGCACAGTCCTGACCCCATCATCACTGGAAACGGGCTCCCTCACTGCTTTAGCTAACAACTCAGAAAGTACTCCCTTCCCCCTTCTATTTAGGTGTAGGCCGTGCCTAGTGAAACCCCACCTACCAATGGTGTTCACAGGCACAACCCCCAACACAGAACTAATGCCTTTCCCAAGTAGCACTTCCGTTTCCACATTAACCCGCCTCACAGCATAGTTCAATTGTGGACGGTCATGGCGACTCAGGACCTGCATGAGCTCCACCCTGGTATGCTGTGCCTCCTTCACCACCTTCCTCAGGTCACTCTCTATACTATAACTCGCGTTTCTATCAATACTATTTCCCGCACCTCCCACTATCACTACTCTATCATCCTTGGTGAAACTCCTACAAAGGGAACCTATATCCTCTATTACCTGGCCTAATGTTGCACTAGGTTTGAAAAAGCTTGTGACCTGATATCCTGTACCTAACTGATCCTGCAGAAGAGGGCCTACACCTCTCCCATGGCTACTACCTAGCAGCAGAACCCTTTTTTTCCTATTCTTGCCCTGCACGCCCTTATTCCTAAAGGTCTGCTGCATCTTACCTACTCCTACTCCTACATCTACATGAGGCTCTTCTCCTCCTGACTCTGGCAACAGGTCAAACCTATTTTTTCCCACAATTACTGAAGTGTCTGGCTTGTTCATCCTGTTAACCATGATTCTCCTACGACCTGTTACCAGCTCCCACCCATCCTTATCAACTTCCTCCAACCCACTATCTCTACTTTCTGCCTCTACAGCTTGAGCCTCGACAAGCTCAGCCCCCACAGGCTGTGCCTGTGCAGTCTGAGCCTCCACAGGCTGAACCTCCACAGGCGAGGCCACCACAGACCACGTCTGCAGAGGCTGAGCCTCCACAGGACGAGCCTCAAGAACCCTGATCCTTTCACGCAACTCCCTAATCGTTTCGCCCATCTCCCACATCCTATCATCCCTAAGACACAGTGAACAAAACCATGGGAGAGCCTCATTTATTTCCCCCGTTTCCTCTTCCCCACATGCCCAGTGAAACCACTTCTTACACCAACTACAACCCATCCCCTTCGCAACGTACATTTGCTAAGGTCTGTGATAGATACGGTTTATCGATATGATTTGCTGCTGCTGTTTCTTCTGCAGTTTTGGCTAACGTCGGCATGGTCTCTACCGAAGATTTAACTCTGGTTATTGATAAAAACAAGATCCACAGAGCAGTATCTAAAGCCCGGACAGAAGCTTCTAAAGATATTGGAGTTATTGTTAAATTAAAGCATTTACTTTGATGGACGAAAAGACAAGACTCTGATAAATGAGAAAATACGGGATCGTTACCATCGGAAAGAAGTTTTAGAAGACCACGTCTCAATTTCAGCAGAACCTGGAGCAATTTATTTGGGACACACAACGCCAAGTAGTGACACTGCAAAGGGAATTCTTACTTCGATCACAACTTTACTAGACGATCATGGTTGGAATTTAGATGACGTGATTTGCATTGGATGTGACGGAACCGCAACTAACACCGGTTGGAAGAGCGGCGTGATTCAATATTTAGAGGAGCAGTTGTAGAGACCACTACAATGGTGTGTTTGTATGTTTCGTCATTTATTCTTAACCTTAGGTGACTGCACTTCGGGTCCTAAAGAATATTTCGGACCTATTGGAAAACAATTAGCTGGTTGCGAAAATAAAACCATGGTGTCTTTTAGCGCAGTGGCTGGTAATATGCCTAACTTGCTGAAAAATGTGATCGGTGAACTAAGAACCGAACACAAACATCTTTATGAGATATGTCAAGCTATATCAACTGGTTCCTGTACTCCTGAGCTGGCAAACCGTCAACCAGGAAAAATGGAGCACTCGAGATGGCTTATTTCTGCCAATCGTATACTCAGACTTTACGTAAGTACCTTTAATCCATCAGAAAATTTGAAAATATTAGTCAACTACGTGGTTAAAGTATATGCTCCGATTTGGTTCAAGCAAAAGACGTCTTTTAAAGACAGAGCCAAACATCTTTTTCAATTGATTATGTACTCTCGATTTTTATCCGAAAATCTTAGATCTGTTGTGGATTCTGTTATCGAAAGAAATGCTTTCTTGCGCACCCAGAAAACCTACTTGTCACTATGTTGTTTGATGATAGAGACCATATTCGGGAGCTGGCATTGGAAAGAATAATAAAAGCGAGAGAAGCTGAAAGTAGCTCTAAACGCAGGGTATTAAAACCACCAAAAATTAACTTCTCTGCTAAAGATTACATCGAAATTATTGTGTGGCACGAGTGTCAGATTACAACACCTCCAGTTCTTCGAAGTACTGTATTTCTCATGAGGACCAAATCATGGCAAAAGATAAGAGCTTGGAAACTGTTGACTTTCCTTGTCACACACAATCGGTGGAAAGATGTGTGACACTGGTGACAGAGGCATCACAAAGTGTAACTGATGCTACTTCAAGAGATGGTTTTATTAGAACCAGGTTGAATATCGAGTAGAAATGCCAAATTTTGGTCATAAAAATAAGTTTAAATTTTAAGTTTTTATCATTAATTACAAGTTCTATTTTATATATTGTGTTTTGTTTCATTAATTTCAATAATAAAATACCATTTAAACTTTACTTTTGTATTATTTTAGGCATACGGTTTAAGTCTGTAAAAACGTAAAATTTACAAAACTTCAAAGAGTGGTAGAGCCCTCAAGATGACATGCATTTTTAGTTTTTTTTTTACCTTTTTCGTAATCTGTGTTAAATTACGCAAATTTTGATTCCTTTTGCGATAATGTAGCTTGAAAATATTTTTTTTCTCATACTTGGACGGGACACCCTACTGTACATCTACCGGTGTACTTATCACTTTGTTATGCAACTGTTTATCTGTAAATTGACAACTTTCCACATCTCACGGAGCCAGTCTCTTATATTGGGATCAATGGAAAATGAATGTATTGTATTGTATATTGTATTGTATTATATAGGTAACTGCAACATTAGGACCTATCGCTATAAATTTATTCCTTGCTCTCAATAGGATCATATCGTTCTCAAATTTTTGTTGGTTGTGTGTAGATAATTAGCATAGACTACTTTGCACCTAAAAAGCTAGCCTTATTGTAGACAAGAGTTAAAAATTTAATTTACATCGCGACACAGTGAATATGGTATTCTGCAGGCTTTACTCAAGTTTCGGTTTACACTGAAAGTTTGCTATGAAATTAATTGTGATAATTTGTGCTGTCGAACTACTAAACGAGATTAAATAAACGTTGTTGCCCGAAATGTAGTTTGCGATGTATTTCATGTGTTAAGGTGTTGTTAAGGTTCTTTGGTGGGTTAATTACTGCATTAATTAATTAAAAAAGTCCATCAAAAACAAGGTTATGTTGATGCTCGTTTATTTTCAATCAAAACAAGTCTGCGACATTCACAAGCATAGTTGTTACAATCCAAAGATGCAATACTGAATTGAATGAAAACTTGCATGAATGTCTCTGTAACACTGAATTAATACTTAATGCAAACTAAAACTCTCTGTCCAGGCGATCTGTTTATATAGAGTCTATCGAAATTACGAGAATTCTTCAAAGGCATCCGCCCGATATTTCTCGATCATTAACAATCACTCAAACAATCAAACATATTAAAAACAATTGGAATTGATACAAAATTAATTAATAACATTACAAAATGATTAGAAATGGTAATTAGAGATACTTGAAATACAAAATTATTTACAGAAATCCTTTCAAACGGTAGAAAATCGTCCTGTAGACATCGTAAATTACAGTAATACATGGAATTACAAACTTTTAAGAAATTCTCTTGCATCATTCGATTCTTAAACATATTAAATGATCTTTAAATAATTTTCTTACCTAAAACAAAGTCTATATACACTTATTTACAAGAATTTACAAAATAAACATATCAAATCAATTTCAAGCAAACTTTAGCTCATTTCAAATACTTCACACAGTACAATACTATTCAAAATTCAGGTATTAGGGCTGTTACAACCCCTCCCCAGGATTCACTTAATTTTACACAGATAAAATTGATTGAATCCGTCACGAATCTAAGCAGGTTGAAAGTACACATAATGCAGACACGAACAGATTACAACCAATCAACCATAATGACTTTTACAATGAACAAATACAATTCTTCATACATACAACATCTGCACATAGTCCATGACACTGATTTTACAATAATTGTCTTTTCTCAGATCCAATCATGTTATCATTTACTGTTTTTACACAACAAACGTTCAATGCCATCACCTTAAGATACAATTATTTTCACTCCAAATTACACACTTGATGTCTGCTTGTTTATGACAACAGTCTATTTACATTTTACATCTGCATCTGAACTTAAATACTCACACAAACTATTTACATACATCCATTCAAAAACTTATTTACAAAATCAGATATTTACATGCTAGGGACCCCTCCCCAAACCATGCATTTCAATTAATTCTCATAAGTGGGTTTCAGGATTTCCCTGGAAACCCAGAACCATGTAAGTTACTTTTTCCTAACCTTCCAGTTTTCTTCAACTTTTGTATACACATTTAATATTACACTTCTATTTTCACAAAGCTTCATTATATACATACAGAAACACAAACTTCCAATCATCTCAGACAACAGACTTTGGTACAACCACACAACAGCTGAGACATAAAATGGTTCTGTTTTAGTAAATTGATTGTCACTTAAAAGCAATGTTGCTGACTCAACTGGTACTACAAATTTATTATTCTCACTACTACAGTTTTGTCCATCATTACTCCCAACCCCACTCTTCATCATCTGATTACTACTTAAACTTACCAACTTATCTGAATCAGTACCTAAAACTGTTTTAACATATGGCTTACTGACTTCATCCACCAAATAATTATTTTTCTCAGCAACTACTACTTCACTATCAGCTTCCACATCAAAGAGGGTACAAAACATATTGTCATCTAAGTCACATTCTGTACATTTTTCCAAATTAGAAACTGGTTCAAATAAATCCTTACTCCCACCCATTTCTTCAATGTCATCATCCACACCAAATAAAGAGCTAAATAACGTATCAGCTAGGTCAAAATTAGGACATTTTTCCAACTTAGGGATTGGTACATAAGGCTTTTCAACCTCTCTCTTTTCAGAAGACAAATACTTTGACTGACAATTCTCCTCCTCATCTGGGTCTCCTATCCACACCACTGTATCACCTTCATCTTCAAGATATTTGAGAAACTCCTCGATTTCAGCACTTCTACAAACTTCATTACCACCTATATAAGCACACATAGTCCCAACTATGCCATTCTGGACCTTATAAGTTTCCGATAGCCACACTGTAGTATGCACTATAAATTCTGCACCCTTTTTTGTAATTAAGCAGTGACCATTTCGAAAATCTTCTACATGAAAATTATTACTTTCGCACACTGATTCTAGTGATAAGGTACAATGGTGGTCCCCTTCCCGCTTTATCTTATTATCAACCTTTACATCATCAACATCATTAATTACATCTATCATAACCTTATCCTGAAATTCACTTGCTGCTACCTCCACCTCTTCCCATAAATCTTCTCGGGGATTATTCATAAAAATGGTACTAAAGCTATAGCAGTTGGTACCTGGACCCACAATCTTACCCATTTCTTCTATATCCTCGTCTACATCAAATAAAGTGCCAAGCATCGTGTCATCTAAATCAAATTCAGAGCATTTTTCCAACTTAGGAATCTGTACACAACTTCTTTCATTCTTCCTTGGTTCAGTGGAAAAACATCCTACCTCCCGACTCTCCTCCGCATATAAATCTTCTACTGACACTATAGTATCATCCTCATCTTCAAGATATTTAAGAAATTCGTTAATCTCAGCTTTTTTAAAAACCTTCTTCCCACCAATACAACCAGACACAGTCCCAATAATGCCATGTTGTGGCCCCCCAGTTTCTGCTAGCCAAACTGTCTTGTGAACTATGAATTCAGCATTGTTTTTAGTAATCAAACAATGACCATCCCGCAAATCTTCAACATAAAATTCATTATTCTCAACTACTTAAATGATTGAGAAGCCACAATCGTCATGATTAGGAACAATTTCTATCTCTTGAATCGCCCCCTTCCTGCTCTCAGAGTATACTGCTTCCTCAGTAACATTTATATTTGACTTACTGTTAATTTCAGAAAATTCTGTATTCAGATAACTACATACTCGTAATACCAAGGATTCTAACTTTGTTTGCAAATTTTGACTCTCAGCCATTTTTAGTAATTAGCAAAATCAATATAAAAAACAAAATTAAGTAAAATTAAAATCTTTCCAATCTGTCACACTATAACATGCAAAATAAATCACTTGAATATTCAATGCCGTACTTACAGTTATTCCTCACTTTTGTATCACATTAAATTTCACTTAGAAGCACTTATTTAACCATTAAACACCACACTGACTTCAAACACTTAACCACACTTTCCACAATTCACTGTAGGAAGACGATTTTGAGACCGAAAAAATCCACTCGTTGTCGGAAGATTACAGCCGATTCCTGATGGAGAATCTCCGCCTTAGGCCGAATAAGATCCGCTTGCCGTGAAATCCGTGTCGTAGCCGGTCGAAATTTCCTCGCAGGTTATGATCGCTTATCGCCGATAATCCGTCGCAATTTTCTGCAGATTCTTTTTAGAAGATAAACATCCCACAGATGTTTAAGAACTTCTCGTCATGTCAACGGTCGCCATGTTAAGGTTCTTTGGTGGGTTAATTACTGCATTAATTAATTAAAAAAGTCCACCAAAAACAAGGTTATGTTGATGCTCGTTTATTTTCAATCAAAACAAGTCTGCGACATTCACAAGCATAGTTGTTACAATCCAAAGATGCAATACTGAATTGAATGAAAACTTGCATGAATGTCTCTGTAACACTGAATTAATCATGGAGGAAGGAATAATATGGAGGCGACGCAAGAGACCTTTACCACGCTTGGGAGTGAAGCAGGCCGGCGGAGGAGTGGGGGGACATGGCCGGAGTGGCGGGGGCTTGACCGCTTCCCAACAAACACGGGGAATATGTACAAACACCTCAAGGGGACTCTAGGATAAACGTGACGCCGCAATCTGGTGATGGATTATTATGTAACTCGATGAGACAAATAAAAAATGAATAATAAAATTTTTTGATATCCTGCTTAGTTTTCGAGATATTCTGTCTCAAATGTGAAATGGTTTTGGTTGAAATTCAGAAGAAAAAATTATTCAAAGTCAAATTTTATGATGAATTTTTATTTAAAAAGACGAGACAAATAAAAATTAAAGAGTAAAATTTTTCGATATTTCACCTAGTTCTCGAGATATACTGTCTCAAAAGTGAGGTGTCTTGAGTTGAAATGCAGAAGAAAAATTTCGCAAAAGTCAAATTTAATGATGGATTCTTATGTAACACGACGAAAAAACTCGATAATAAGGAATAAATGTTTTCGATATCTTGCTTAGTTTGGGGGATATACAATATCCAAATTGAGGGGTTTAGGTTTGGATGCAGGCTGGACCAAAAATTAATTCTGTCAAAGCCACAATGATTACATGGTTGACATGCAGAATGGATATTTCAGTTTTATTACTACCACTTGTGGTTAGTCTGAAATGTGTCCTAGACCAGAAAAAAAGTAAGAGGACCCACTCTAGGGATGAGCAACCCAGACATTTTTTAGGCTGGTACCAGAAATAAAATGTTTATTCAGTCACCTTAATGAACATTCTCTTGATCAAGATGTGTTGTCTAATTTCACAGCCCTACTTATTAGGACAATTGTAAAAAAATTATCTCTCAGTTAGATTTAGATACGGGGGGGGGGGGGGGGGGAGAATGTTGTACAAAAAAAAAGAGACTAAATTAGAAACACATTCCCCATATTGATTTTGTTCAAAGGCTAATAACTTCTTTATTTATGAAGCCCATTTTTATTTCTGCATGAACCTGTTTCGACATAAATAGATGCGAAAGATTTCAAAATCGGTAAAAATAGGTATAGACGTATTTACAATCAGAAACAAGTCTTATATGAAGCTTTAAAAATAACCTAAGTCAATGGCCTGAAATAGCTATTTAAAAAATTAATAAAACTCACAGCTTCTCACATAACAGTTAATTTCATCATCCATTGTCAGTATAATCAGCAACGTGACGAAAGAAATCGTAATAGTAAATTCACTGAATCGCGAAGTAAAACACGCCCCTTTAAATCTCATTTTAAACACTCGTTAAAAATAATGCTAGTCTATTATGTGCAAAATAGCAAGTTTGCTGATTTTCTACACTACACCAAGAAAAATTTGAGAACAAAGTCATCCCATTGAGAGCTATGACTAAATATTTATAGACGTGCTGCAAAGTTTGCGGTGTCTACCGCTCACTTCAGCAACGATAATTACAATTCAACTTACTTATGAAATGATATTCCAGGTTCTTTCCTGTCTGACCTATTTGTGCAACCGTACGCAACACAAGCTGGCATTTTTAAACACTTATACACAATACTAAATGAAATAATCACTGCATCTACCACAATGTGAACACCTTAATTGTTGGGAAGCGCCATATGGTCGCTGCCGGTGCTGCCACCATGCGGGAGAGTTTAGTGCTTGCTTCACCGATTTAACGTCACTTCTCCTCCATATAATTCCTTCCTCCATGGAATTAATACTTAATGCAAACTAAAACTCTCTGTCCAGGCGATCTGTTTATATAGAGTCTATCGAAATTACGAGAATTCTTCAAAGGCATCCGCCCGATATTTCTCGATCATTAACAATCACTCAAACAATCAAACATATTAAAAACAATTGGAATTGATACAAAATTAATTAATAACATTACAAAATGATTAGAAATGGTAATTAGAGATACTTGAATACAAAATTATTTACAGAAATCCTTTCAAACGGTAGAAAATCGTCCTGTAGACATCGTAAATTACAGTAATACATGGAATTACAAACTTTTAAGAAATTCTCTTGCATCATTCGATTCTTAAACATATTAAATGATCTTTAAATAATTTTCTTACCTAAAACAAAGTCTATATACACTTATTTACAAGAATTTACAAAATAAACATATCAAATCACTTTCAAGCAAACTTTAGCTCATTTCAAATACTTCACACAGTACAATACTATTCAAAATTCAGGTATTAGGGCTGTTACAGTGTGTCTACATAGTTTGATTTTGTAGCGGTAATATTAATGGAAATGTTGGTAGGTTGAAATGCGGTGTGTAACAGAAGAGAACAAACAATTTATTTATTATTAGTTGTTAGATTCTCAGTTATGAATGCACTGATTTTGCTAGCAAAATTATATAGGCCACTAACAGCACAATATCGTCTAAGTAAGCTCAGAAAATATAAGGTCTTTTGAAGTAATCATTTTTTTAGGAAGTTCTAAATATTGAATTAGGCTATTTTTAAAATTTCAGATTTTGGTGACGTTTTTATACTGGTCCAGGTCGCGTTTCAACCTAACCACAAGGATTAGTAAAATAATAAAACACCTAATCTGCATGTGCAGCAAAATTATATTTTGGTCCAGTTTGCATCATAACTGGCATCATTACCGTGGCACTACAATCTGATGATGAATTCTTATAGAACTCAACGAAACAAATAGAAAATAAAGAATAACAGTTTTTGATATCTCGCTTGGTTTTCGAAATATAGCCTGTTAAAAATCAGTAATCTTTGTAATTTTGGTGTTTTTTTTTTTTTTTTTTTTTAAGGTTGTATTTCAACCTAACAACAATCACTTGGAAGAAAATAAAACACCTGTATTGCATTTCCACAGTGTAGATATGGTGGTTTCAGTGCATTTTTTTTTCTGATCCAGGCCAGATCTCACCCTAACCTCCTCACATTTGAGCTAAAATATCTTGAGTAAGCGAAATATCAAAATAATTTATTCTTTATTTTCGATTTGTCTCTTTAAGTTGCGTACGAAATAATCATCAAATTTGGATATGGCGAAAGTTTTCTTGTGGTCCAGGCCGCATTTCAACCTAACCACGTCAATTTTAAGGTACAATATCTCGAGAACTAAGCGAGATATCAAAAAAAAAAAAAAAAAATCTTTACTTTCAGTTTGTCTCATCGAGTTACATAAGAATTCGTCATCAAATTATCACGGTTATCGTTGAGTCCCCTCATAACCTAACAGTACATCTCGCGAACTAAGGGAGATATCGAAAAATTTTATTCTTTATTTTCGATTTGTATCGTCGTGTTACATAAGAAACTTTCACCAAATTTGACTTTGGGGGCATGTTTCTTCTGAATTTCAACCAGAAACTCCACTTTTTTGAGACAGTATATCTCGAGAACCAAGCACGATATCAGAAAATGTTATTCTTCATTTTTAATCTGTCTTGTCGAGTTACATACTAATCCATCATCAAATTGTGGTGCCACGGTTGTCTTATGATTCCATTGAGGTTTTTGTGCCTATTCCCAGTATTTCTACGGCCAAGCAATATGGCGGCCTCCCTATCCCACTTCTCTTTACCCGGTTTCCCTCCAATACGTGGTAAAGACATGGAGGAAGGAATATATGGAGACGACGCAAGGGACGTTCACCACGCACTGGAGTGAAACCGGGTAAAGAGAAGTGGGGTGGGGAGGCCGCCATATTGTTAGGCACAAAAACCTCAAGGGAATCATAAGACAACCGTGGCACCGCAATTTGATGATGGATTATTATGTAGCTCTACGAGACAGATAAAAAATGAAGAATAAAATTTTTTGATATCGTGCTTAGTTCTCGACATATACTGTTTCAAAAGTGAGGAGTTTCAGGTTGAAATTCAGAAGAATTTTTTTTCCCTAGGTCACATTTGATGATAGATTCTTATGTAACACGACGAGTCAAATCGAAAGTGAAGAATAATGTTTTTCGATATCTTGCTTAGTTCTGGAGATATGCTGTCTACAAATTGGGGTGGTTAGGCTTAGAACTTTTTTACAAAAAAAAATTTAAAGACCTCATATTTTTTTGGGCTTATTCAGAAGATATCGTACTGTTAGTGGCCTATGTAATTTTGCTAGCAACATCAATGCATTTATCTTCTTACCATACATCAAAAGTATGAAGCTTAGATGGGAGTAGTTTACATCGCGATACACGTTGTGTCTCTAACATTGTGCTTATGAAATTACTAAAAACTAATAATAAATAAATTGTTTGTACCCTTCTGATACAGCCTGCATTTCAACCTACCCCCATTTTTCATTAATATTGCCGCTACAAAATCAAATTATGTGGACAGATCTAAACACATGAAATGCATCGCGAACTATATTTCGGGTAACAACAACGTTTGCTTCATCAAATTTAGTAGTTCAAACAATACAAATTATCACAATTAATTTCATCGTATACTTTCAGTGCAAACTGAAACTGGACTAAAGCATGCACATTCACTGTATCGCGATGTAAACTTGACCCACTTAAATTAGACTTTCAACACTTGTTTACAATAAGGCTAGACTTTTAGGTGCAAAGTAGTAACATATACTGGTTGTCTATACTACACCAACAAACACAAGGGCCTTTGGGTCAGGGGGGGGGGGGAGGGGGTCACGTAGTCGAGGTCTAACTAGGGCATGCTTCAAAATTATAATAGTACCTATATATAAATAAAAGATAAATTAATTTAATTGCATTATGTCAATATAATTTTAATCAAATAACAAAATCAATTATTCTCTTCTGAACTCTCACGAATCTTGTTATGACTTCCTCCACTTGAACGAGTATGGTTTTGTGAACGTGCAGAAGTGCCGGTCCAGTTAGGTGGTCTTCTGCCAGTGATGTTCGAAGTCAAGTTTTGAGCCTCCTGAGAGCAGAAAAAGATCTCTCTGCCATGGGACACTATCTGGTAGTGTGGCAAGATTACACAAATATGTGTTTACGATGGGATATATTTTAGCATGACATGTTTATATTAGATTTGAAATCGACTTGCGGAATGTTCTGATTCCGTTGCCATTTTACTATCCACAGCCAATATTCGATTATAATGACTTATAATGCAGTGTCGTCTATTACCTGCTTATAATCGAATGCGAGTTGCTTAATTGTTTCAACGTCTTCATTAGTATAGGTATAATAGACTTTCGGAACAAAAACAACTAGTTGAAATAAAGTATTTCAGGAGACAAATGGTCTTGGGATCATTTATTATAGAATCTAGAAGTATAATGTATATAGCCCTACCGAAATACTCTTCAACTGATTGAACAGGTAGGTTGTTGGCTCTATGCATTTATATCGCACTGTTCTGGGGCATTAAATTTCCATCGCAAATTTCTCGGCAAATTCTTTTGACTCTTCAAAACATTTGTTCCATTTTTAATCTCAGAACACTCATTGTATCATTTATTGTGTCAGTAGAACTTTTTTTTAAGACAATTGAGTTCGTCTGCAATAATCTGCATAAGGATATAGTTGTAAAGGTACCTGAAAAGTAAAATAAAGTTTATTTCTAACTAACTGAGTAATTAACAAAATCTATGTATAGACTACTATTATAAATCTGTGGGAAACCTGCGGGTGCCTGATGTTTTGAAATAGCATCACGCAAAACATTCTTCAGCAATTAAGATGGTACTTTCAAATATTAAGAGCTTATGTTCCAGATTAAAATCTGCGAATATAGTTGTATCTACTGTGGAACGGAGAACGAAATTATAACTATTTCTGGAAGGAGAAATAAGCGTGCAGATCACTCTGTATTCGATATGAGCATTCAATAAACACTGACAAAAGATCACACTACAATCATGTTTAGATTCTGTTTTATTTTTTCACTTCGATTATTTAGTTCTCAGTTTTGTACACTAAAATAAACATAATACGTGAATCAAACGTGGAAAAATCTTAAACGTAATAAGAATCTTAAAATGAATC